>JAGDQP010006757.1:6671-70624 GCA_022664845.1 Lepisma saccharinum | reverse complement strand
AAAAAAAAAAAAAAAAAAAAAAAAAAAGAACAGAAACACTACATCTTTAGCCCTACCTGGAGTTAAAACTTCAGTAAATATAACATTTACAATAGGTTATTCACTATTAGGCCTATGATTTGTTTGGGGGAGGCTCGGCTTGGGCTAGGCAGGACTGGGGCTCCCATAGACCTCCCCCCCCCCCTTAACCCACTATTGTAGGATGGTCAAAAGTCTAGCAATAGGACCTAAACCGGAAATTGACGACAAGCGGCCAAACATAATAGGTTAGGCTGATTATGAACTAAAGGAGTGCAGACTTTGTCATCCATGTCATTATAAATTAGGCCGCTTTTTAGTATCTCTCCCAAATAATCGTGATATTGTAACTATTACTGACTTTAGGTTAGACAACGTTAGGTTAGTTTACTTTACAAATGGTCAAATAGGCCTATACATTCGTATACTGTAAGGAATATTGCTTAGTAATATCTGCTGCATGTGGGCTTACTTTAGAAAGTAATAGTCTTTGATTAATTTGGGGGAGGTACTAAATGCCATCCACAAATTATTATGTCATTACAGATTTTCTGCTTTAGTTACTACCTGCAAAAGCTCCTAACGTTCATTTCTCTCACTATTTTCAGTAAATTTGTACATGCTCATATTAAACTGAATTTAAAAGCTCATATTTCACCGACTGCTAATGGTTTTTTAATGCACTGTAGTTTGCAACTATGTTTATCACAAAGAAGTGAACAAACGACTGGTGTGTTCCTAGACGGAACTGACTATAAATTAAGTGATATATTTTATATAACGAATGAATACCTCGTTGTAGTTTATTTTCCATTACCCTGGTTTGACTATAGCTCAAAAAATATACATTTTTTAATTGTACGTACCTTTAAACTTCTCCTTTATTACACAACAATAGCAGCAGAATAGCTTGGGCTCCACTCTAGTCAACCACGAAACTTCAAACAAGGCTACCAACTTCGTTGTTTCGCTCTTGCGCAATGCACGTGGAAGATATGGAGTTATAAGCTTCGTCCTGCTCATATTAAACTGACTTTCCCTATGCATAATACGGTAATCCTAATTTCAGACAAAGTATCTGACAAAACATTTTCATGCCGATTCTAGGTTGAATCGTTATAACTAAGTGACGTATAACGAATCGAAAAACTGGGAGACTAAAGCCTTCTTCCTTCATAAACTTGTTTAAGACCGCTTTGACAGGGTAACCGTAGCTTACTTGCCTCGTTGTGCCCCCCCTTTTTTTACATGTTTTGCCACTAGACTGCGTTTTCCACCCTCAACTTTCGTTCCAATCTTCCAAAACTCGATCAATCTTACAAACATACAATATCTACATGGTTACCTAAGGAAAATACAAGTACTCCTAAGGTAAACGGCAAACTTCATTTGCAGTAGAAATTTATCATCTATCTGTTTTCACAATTGTATTTCACGAATTAAATACTGGAAAGAATAGCTTGTAACTAGTATACAAAAATAAAATTTAAAAACATGTGCACTATTACTATAATTCCAATGAAAAATCTTAAATATTAAAAATAAATATTACATCTTGAAGTAAATAACCTCAAAATCCTTTGAAGGTTTTAGAGCACGGTTTCGGAATATTTTATAAATGTCAGTCGATCTTGTCCGTAACTTTGTTTCTGTCCTGGAGTAGAAGGAATGGAGAACGTAGTTGCCCTGGGGTGTCATCCTCGTGACACGACTGAAACAACAGAATCAGGGAAATCATCGGTCAGGATGCAGACCCCAGGATTCTAGCCTAGGACCTTCCGATTACAAGGCCAGCGCCTACGCTCACTGACTGGCTACTATAAAGGCAAACAGAAGTAATTTCTAACTCCTATTCACTTTTTCAATATAAAAAACTACACTTCAAGAATGTTTGTGTACTTGAATAAAATGGGCGTTAATTGGCTGAAAACTTGGAGGTCTAGTACATGATCAGCATCCATAAGAATTTTGATACACTGAACTAACAAAAGAGCACACAAAAAATATTTTAGTCGTTTCAATTAGCTTTGTATGTCTCACCTTGTACTGTTTAAGTGAAAATTTCACACCAATGGACAGTACCATACATAAATATACCACAAAGAACATATTTATTTGAATGATGTGTAAGTAGGTGTAATTAGCAGCTTGGAAGACAGACCATATCAAGAGGATGACCACAAAATGATTTCAAAACTAGAGAGAATTTTCGGAGGTAGAAAATGCACCAATTCAATTTCACCCAAGAGGAACCACTGATATAGGTAACCGATATTTGTCGTTACGGTGCCATCGACTCCTGTCGGCACTACTCCTAGTTTTCGAGATTTATGTTGACTCAACATCCACTAACAATTTGGGATGTTGGCTTGCGCCTTCAAGCTTGTGGCCTTTTAAGTACGACATCTAAGGTTTTTTGCTACCGCGAAAGCTAGATGGAGCGGTGGGGAAAAATCATTTAAGTGGCAAGTGGTATTAACATGTTGGTCTGTTCACCTGGATCAACCTCGAGCGGGATACGAATCCAAGGTTAATAATACGTCCAGTGTTTAGAAGCAGCGTGTTCCATTAGGAGAAAATCACAGCTCAAACAAAAACTTGGAGTTGTGTTCTGATGAGATAATGACATTCTCCAATGAGCACGGAAGACATGCAATATGTGAAGTAGAAAGAACACGTCAATTCCTGACAGATCAATTACAGTTCGGCACGCACTGGACGCTTATCTAACGAGAGTATAAAACATTCGAACACATCGAGAACAGACATACTCAACCGAAAGGATAGAGACGAATGAGGGATATCGTGAAGAGAATCTACCAGCGTCGTGTCTTGTAAATATGGCCATTTCTTTATTTGAATGAAATATAACTCTGGGAAACATTTTCATACTTTAAAGGACAGAACAGAACCAACACTGAAGATTGTACTTCTCATGTAGAGTTTAACACAAAAGTTAAATTTAGAAACGTTCTTGCATGTGCTATTTGCTCAACAGAGATGATGAAATCGAAATTAATTACGTTTTAAATCACTAAAATTACGATGTGTTTGTCTGCACTAGTGAATCTATGGCACCACTGTGCAGTAACCAAGCAGAAAATCAGGTTTCTAAATTATCTATTTAAAAAATCTAACTAACAACTCGCAGCTTTATAACTGAGCCTGAAATCAATTATTATATTTAAATAGAATTATTCTGTTTACATTGGATGACGAACACAAATGCTCCACTTTCAGTCAACTATTTTAGGCCAGTCGGCACACAAGTCTCTTTTGCCTTCGATTTCGACATTTGGCCGGCGTTCAAAACCATAACGATTTCACTAAAAGTTAGATTTAGATTATGTATAAACCTTGTATTCATTAGTATAACAACAAACTACATAGCAGACGCAATAACAGCTGTTACAATTAACATAAAGAACACTTTTCTACACAATGTTTCGAAACTTTGGCATCAATTAAGAATACCGTAGAACAATAGGCATGCTCGAGTTCATTGAAAACTGCAAAAATTGGGTTTGCCCACAATAATGCACAAACTTCTCTTATATTTATCATATACAAGACACTGAGGATAAATGTACAGATCAGTCAGTCATTTCGCAAGCCAAAGTCAAACAGACTTCACTCGCTATTTAACAACGAATATTGCAATTCTCTTCAAAATTTCTTTGAGGTTGTGCGCTAGTCACCATAAAAATTTAGTACATTACATGGGGATTTATTTTAATTATCCCACATCTAAGGGAAGTAAAATTTTAAATTTCTGTTTCTAGTAATTTGTACTTCGTATTTTTATTGGTACGTTATTAATTAACCAACAAAATATTAGGAACGAAAAACGTGTTCGTCTAGTTCGCCTGAGTCCTATAGTAGTAGATAAAGAATAAACATGACAATATAGAGAGCAATGTTGAAATTCAACAATAGTTAATCAATTGGTAATATACACAAAACATAATATCAGTAGAAAAAAAATAATTACGAGGATTGTTGTCTTTGAAATGCCCAAGCATGATAGCTGCAAACTCCTTACGAGCGATCCTATCATTTTCTGTGATTTCCCTTAGAATTTGAAAATTGTAAGGACGCATTTATAACATTCATATGTAACAATAATCCATTATTGGAACGTTTACATAATAGTTAAAGTTACTACAAGAATAAGAAGGAAATAGTAATTTAATTGAGAATCAAAAAGACATTGGCTACGCTGAATTATAACATTAAAGAATAGCATGTTGAGTTCTTCTTTGAAGCAGAAATCAATAAAATGAACGAATTACATTCCTGAACACAACCGTCTTGATCCAACCATATTGACGAACACCATGAAAGAATTTGAATATGAAATGATCCTACATAAACAACTATGCTTAACACGTTTTGTTCTTGTTATCCTAAATTGGAATCACCTTTTTTTAAAACTGTTACTCAAACCTTTCTGAACATGTAACAGCTTCTTCTCATGTAATGTTGAATGTCAACTTTTCTTTGCGAATCTGTACGCCACAAATACTAAGAAGACGTCGACAATGTGTATATGAGTGTCCAATAATACAAGTTGTAAGGTGGTTTACATTTAATTTAAATCAGGTCGTATCAAAGAAAGAGCGTATACGAAAATTTACTGTCTTGTATTTATTTGAATTTGAATTTGAATTTTTAAAGTAAAATTAACTACTGCATAAGAATCAATTTTCATATGGACCACAAAGGGACTTTGGAATTCTGTATATACAACCAAACATCGTGTTGTGAATGTGGTTTCATTTTGTTTATTTAGAGTACAGCGACTAATAGTTTCCTAAGTATATTTAAAGGCATTTTTCTGTGCTGTAATTTTGTTATTCTTAATTGAGTATAATGGTCTCGATAAACATACTGAAAAGCTTGCTTTTATTGACCGACGAAGTGCACTCGTTACAACTCAATCTACTACCGGATCATACAGTTAGTCTCCAATTTTGACATCTACATCTCCACGAAATCAGTCTTCTTGAGTTTCCTGTTCCAAACTAAGTGTAAAACTTTTAAAACACGTCGCGCTACAACATAAATGAATAATAAAAATGTATCTCCAAAGACAATAAATTCTCATGACAATTGCAATATGGGTTTTCATTATGAGACCACTCATACTTATTTCAAAGTCTCTGAAAATCAAGATGCCATGAATTGTCTGAATAACAGTTTTATCTTTGAATTGTTTGCGGATGAATGAATGACTTAATTTTCTTCTTTTCCTCACATGCTTTCTAAACAACAAGATTAAGAGGCATTGAATAACTGCGAAGTTAGCATGTCAGCTTTCGAAAGCATAAGTATATACAACGAAGATTTATTTTGGTAACTCCACATCTTAAGGCTTCAGATCAATCTCTTGATTAACTTTATCCTGACCATTGCAGAAGAAAGGGGAAGTAGTAGCCCTGACCTTAATTAAGGTATCATCGGATATTCGCTTACTGTAAATCAGATCAGCACGTTTTCACTCAGCGACTCGTTCGGTTTATAAGTATGTGGAACTGAATCAAATGACTCACTACTTGGATGCATCCTTTCATCCGCATATCTCGTAAGCACATTTACTTTTTTTTGCCAACATTCAAAATCAGAACTTTGACATGCTGATACTTCAGACGCTAGTACTGACTCTCCATTCCTTTGATTCCTATTTAATTCATATACCTTCGTGAAAGATCATATATTTGTTAGGAATGAAATTATTTTCTGATTAACGCTATTACCAGTTTCAAAGAAACGTCCGCTGTTACGCAGCTCTGTATTACTGACAGCAGTGGCCACATCGGTTATTTTATACTCAATATGGTCATTTTCCAGGAAGTTCACAGTCCAATAATGGAAATCAAATAATCATATAACTGATTTTATTAGGAAAATTTAAATAAAGTTTATTTACTCCCAATTTCTAATTACCAAAGATTATGGATTTCCAGGATTAGCCGATATAAAACTGGGGCTACGTTTTACAACCGAGCAGCCGGTAATCCTGACTGAGGTATTTTCAGGGTTTATTCTCAGTCACATCAGGATAATTCCGGGTTGGTACCTTTCAGCTAGGCCCTGGACGAATTTCTATATACTCTTTGCCCCTATTCTATCCCGACCTTAGCAAAAGTTTCCTAAAGTCCATAGGTACAATTCAAAGTTCTAAGTTAATCGGGTAATGCTCCCGTCGCTACTTTTTTGATATTCTTGTTATCCATACTTACATGAGATAATCTTTCTTTCTTGCACTTCGAAGTTACGCCCGAAGTAAAGCCTTACACCAGTAACCTTCACCCTTCATCGTCCTTGTGAGGTTCAATACCAGGTAGAATATATTCATAATGTTTCGACTAAGCCCACAAGGTGTAATGACACTGGGAGGCACATAGGTTTGAGTCCTGGTGCCAGTCATTCTGACTGAGGTTTTGCAGTTTTCCTCAGCTTCAATAGGTAAATGCCGGAATAGCATCTAGACTAGGACCCTTCGATACTCTTCCCTTCCTTATCTCATAGACATTTGTAAAGTTACACACAAGGACTGGCTGAAGCTGCGAGAGCTTAGGGTCCAGAAATCTGAAGTTCTTTACATTAGTTTTTCCTTCTCCAGAGATAGTAAATGTAACGTAAGATTTAACTCAAGCTTTCCAGTTTACCAAACAAAAATTCAATACTTGCTTACACTTCTTGATCTGAGCATTATGAAATACACCTACCGTCATATAGGAAGTATTACATTCCTTTAACTTCATTAACAATCTTCTTTTCTTTCCAAACAGTTTTAATTTATGTACTTTACTTCAGCTTCGACTACTCGAAGTTTAATTTTCTTTTTGTTTATTTCTTCTGCAATTCCACTTGATCTACGTCTATTGTTTATTCCATGAATAATCCAATTTAAGTTACTACATGGCACATTTTCAAGGAGAGATATGACGAATGCCTTTGCTATTTAACAAAGCGCTTGCCGTCAAAATGAAAGTTGCGTTTTAGACGTTCATTTCTATTACATGCGAGAAAACACGATTTCATTAAGATGTAACGCAAGTCATAAACACTTTCCGTGTACATTTTTACAGAGTATATCTATGAAATACTGAAACCAAATGATCTTTACGAAGCCCTACATAAAATGTTTCTACTGTATCATATTACATATTTTATATGCTGAAACAGAAATTTTTGCCCACATTACTTTACTCTTCGTTATTTTGTTTCGACTTTCTTTCTTCATTTTTATTTAGGAATTAGTACCGGTAACGTAATACATCTGGCACTCTGAGCCATCATTCGTATTAGTTAGTAAAAAGAGCAACTGTGTGTATGTCATTATATTATTGTGTGTAAAACTCACTTTATATGTATGTTGAATGGAAGAAAAGATCTATCGCCCTCAACTCCGCCATAATAAATACGACGAAATGAATAAATAAAAACTATTAATGCCTCAAAAGAGAAATCCCGGCTTTTAAAGAGTAAAATCACATTTCTCAGATTGTAGTCTATACATTCATTTACGGGGAAGAGAGAGAGAGAGAGTCAAAATTATTTTGAATCGTACTGAACGGGACTTTAGCCAGGGAAGGGAACAAGCCGGATTTCGTCGTGGATTTAGCACAATGGACCACATACAAACATTGAATGAAGTTATGGAAGGTACTAATGAATATGAACTTCCACTATGTCTGGGATTCATATGTTTTGAAAAAGCTTTGGATTCTGTCTCTTTGTCAGCAGTACTTAAATCACTTGACCATCAAGGAATCGAAAGTGCATACATCAAGTTACTGCGAGACATTTACTCGACTGCTACATCTGTCATTAGACTACATCAAGAAAGTGAAAAAATTAAAGTTGGAAAAGGGGTAAGGCAAGGAGATTCAATTTCTCCGAAACTGTTTTCCCTGTTCTGGAGAGAGTGTTCCAAAATTTAAACTGGGATGAAGCTGGAATAAAAGATCAATGGCGAATATCTTCATGACCTACGATTCACTGACGATATAGTCCTGTTTGCTACAAGTGCAAAAGAACTACAAACCCGAATGCAAGAGCTGTGTAATGAGAGTTCGAAAATGAGCCTTAAAATGAATTAAAGTAATGTACAATCAACATGCTAAAAATGAAGGAAATAAAGATTAGCGGAGAGACAATAGGCATAGTTGATGAGTGTTTACCTGGACCAGCTCAAAACTTCGAATGCCAAGTTGACTGATCAAATAAATAGAAGATGTAAAATGGCGTGGAGTTCGTTTGGAAGACTACACTTTATTTTCAAAAGCAAACTACCAATATGTCTGAAGCGTAAAGTTTATAATCAATATGTCTTACCTGTAATGATGTACGGCTGTGAAACTTGGACATTGAATGCGGAAACGACTTAAAGATTAGGAGTCACACAAAAAGCAATGGAGGGATAACGTTAGGAATAATTAGGAAAGATAGGAAGACAAAACAATGGATTCGCGCACAAAGGTAGAAGATATTTTGGAGTGTTGAGAGAAAAGGGTATATCATAAATATAATTAACAAAATTCAGAAGCGATACTTCCAAAAAAACATTCCCGCCCAAAAGAATATTCCCCGGGACAGTGGATCCTATTACAAGACTGCACACCCCAGCCCGGAGTGTCAAAATTTTTCTCTATGGTATATTCGATACCTGCCACAATCATCCAAAAGATTAATCCCAATCGGCATTTAATTCGTTACGATGATACTGTAAAGAAACGCAGAAAAGATGGCAGAGTCGTCGTGTTTTGGATTTTATTTATCGTTTTCCAAACTCGGTTCGTATCCCGGTACTCGCTCTCGAGCGTCATTGTAAGTTATAATTGTATATAAATGTCTTTCATTAACTCAGCTGCCCTTTCGTTTTGCGTCGAAGGAAGAACGTGTCTTGCTGACGCTGTATAACTCTTATCAGTTGTTTTCCCCGCCCCGCTTGTGATCTCATTCTCCGAACAGTCATAACATTCGCGTTTGCAGTATAACGATATATGTCCGAACACAACTGTTCTCCCAACAGACGCATTAGCGGATCGCAAACGAATAAATATTCACATTTACATTTATTTGAGGGCTTAACGTTTGAAATTAGCAGGAAACCGAGAACCAATATGGCCAACCCACCACCCGTTTCGCAAGCGGCCGATTTTTTAGAGGCATTAACTACATATAATACTATGCCAAAATTTAATGACATTGACCCGTCACAAGTTGATGTCTTTTTCCAACGATTTGAGGCATATGCCCTAGCCGCTTCGTGGTCCGAAGAACAAAAGAAAGCAAAGCTGCCTCTCCATCTTGCCGATACGGCACAGGATTTCCTACAGTTACTTCAACTTGACCCCGAATATACAAATAAAACGTTTGCCCAGCTTAAACTGAGATCATCAACACATTTCGTGGCATGGCATCACCATTCAAAGTTGAGGAAATCATATGCAATCGAAAACAGACCTTGCTTGAGTCCCCCTATACTTATGTTATTGCCAAGGAACAGTTGATTAGGACCTTGCTCCCCGACTTGCCAGAAGCACAAGTTGTTCTACATATTATCACAGCTTCACGATCCCATCTATTACAGAAAGTCAGTGATAAAACCATAACGACTATACCACAGCTAATTTCTCAACTAATTTCAAATAGTTGTTACGTGCTACAGCGTTATTTTACTGTAAAGACTAGTGCCGCGAATCACATTCACTCTGCAACATCAGAACTCTATCTAGAGAGAGAGAGATCTATACTGACATGTCGTTTTGACTACAGCTGTTTAACTAGTCCCTCTACTAAATAAACAAATATAGCTGAACCGATTAATTTTAAATTTCTACTTTAAAAAATGTAATACTAAAATACCAGGGAAATCGGAGAAGGAATAAAAGAATTTTAGAAATATTCTTGGCATACATGTAAGAGCTAAGGAAATGTGGTGTTACAGCTGAAAACTAGAAGACCAGGAAGTTCATAGACAAAATCAAAGGTGACATTTTAAATAAATAAAAGTTGCCAACTGTAAACTGAGCTGAACACTTTTTCACACTATACGTTACTAATTAACCTTTCATCTCTTAAAGAAAGAGAGAAATCAAAATTCCAGAATTTTAAGAAAATGCTCTGACTTTTCTCGGTTTCCAGACCGCCGGACACGCTGGTTAATTTAAAAAAAAAGTTATTATACTAGCCACATTACTAACCAACAAAAATCTGTAATTTTCCGATCACATTTCTTTTGTTAGACTTTCAGTTTCTACAGGATATCCTGGACACAGGTCTGAATTACTCTAGAGATGATGATGTCTCTACTGAAAACATTCTGTTTCCATTTATAACGGTAATTTAACTTCTAGTCACATTTCTTTGGCAATTATTCTGAATGCTGTCTCTTTTCTTTTTATCTGAATCGATATTAATGTCTTAAACGAGATTCTAGGGATAAGACTTAGTGTTGTTTAAAAGTGGACCTTGAAACACTTCATTCAATGATCACCACTCGGAACCATGCGTACAGAAAGCAAGCATACTAACTATTCGGCCAAACTTGGCAGAGGCGTGTGGAATCAAAAGGCGATTTATTAAAAGTCTAAAAAATATTAGAAGTCGTACAGAGCCATTGTCCATACCTACAAAAGAGAAAGTATTTTGAAAATGATACGACTACCAGCACATCGACAGTAGCACAAATTGTTGTACCTTGAGAAGTTGACGAAATAAAGGTGGGAAATGTAGGTACTCCCATGAACGAGTAACAAAAATCAGTCAAATATAAACAGTGAGCTATCACCGTTACAGCAATGCTTACAAAATAAAGAAGATGAAAGTAGAGGAGAAAAGTAGCGAGAACTGCCATTATGAACAAGAATATAAGTTAAGTACAGGGTGGTCAATACCCGGTGGTTTTAAAAATTTACCTTTACCCTTTTCTAGATGTTTAATTACTTCCCTGTTGATTGCCGCCCGGTAGAATACACATCAGTAAGTCAAAATTACTAAATTTTATTATTCGCACGAACGCTCCCTAACTTAAATCAATGGGCATTTTCAGGAACAACTTTTTTTTTTAACCCTTTGGGAATATCAGACAGAAATGCGTCTGCAGGAATAAACCTTTGACAGTAAGAAATGATGGAATAAGGATCCTTGCGAAAGGATGTTTCAAGGTAAATTTCACAAAACATACTACTTTGTAAGAAGGTTAATGTACTAATATTTGAGTTATATTAGTTCACACAACTGATGTTATAAAAAAATTAAATATTTGGAAGGCGAAGTCCTGCTCAGATTATTTCCAAAAACTGCAATAATATTATCAAAGTTAATAATGTTAGAGGAATCGTGAAAATACAGGCTACTGCACAGGGAGTCCACCAGGCAGCTTATAGCAGTTATTATATTATATGCTGTGCTGGAAATGGGGAGGGGGAACGCAGGGGATCGTCGTTCTCCCAGTAAACTCAAAGGTGTGTCTAGAGGGAACGTGGGGATCGCAAGCTCCGGGACTCAATATAGCAAAAGCAATGTTAACGTTTCCAACAGGCGGCTAAAAATGGTAATTATCACCACCTTCTTTTTCCTCTTCATCTCTTTCCATCAATCTTACCCTTTAAAATTCTTCAGACAGTCTCTTCTTAGGATGTGGTCAATCCAACTTATGTTTCTTTTTCCTAAGGTTATCATAATGCTCATCTTCTCTTCCATCTTCCCCAATCTTTCCTCATTGCTTACCCTCTCCGTCCAATTCATCTCCATTCACCTCTACAGCCACAATCTGAAACTTCTAGGAAGTTTTCCTTTCCTCCTTTCTCCTTATCGTCCACGTCTCTGAATTATTACAGACCAAACTTCATTTGAAACATTTTGCAAACCTTTTCTCCACATCTGGAATCTTCCTTGCTATAATGATTCCCCCTCACTTTCTTGAATGTTACTTCTCCAAAAAGAGGGGGGGGGAAATAAATAAAATAAAGCTCATCATGTAAAGTAATTATTGTTGTTAATTTTTTGTCTTACAATGATTCTTCGTCCTATCAACAATGTTTTTCAAGACAATGAAAAATTGTTAGTAAGAAACGTTCGGAATGTTTGGAACAGCGATTCCGAACGGACGTTTTAAATTGTCAGTGAGAGTTTATTCCCTGCCCTCAGGACATCAAGAGAGGCCACGGGTACTCTCCACGACAATTTAGGACGTTTTTCCAACAGGTGTAGCCGACTGCACCCAACAAGGTCGATGATATTGTACTGGAGGTAATAGCGGGAAGGGGGTCATTGGAATAAAACCCGCTAAAAGACATCTCCAAAGGGTGAGACTTCTTCTTCCAGTGCAAAGTAGACTTTGGGCGGTGAGGGCCTATTGCTCAACAGCATTTTATGGTCTCATTTTGTGCAAGATCAAGTACTGAATGGCCCATAAGTTAAGGCATCTTTCTAGGCCGGGCAAAATCTCGTAAGATGCCTGTGAAAATCACTAACTTTGTGATCTATAGTTCCTTGAAATCTTTTTAAAAAGAGAATTATCAATGAATTATTCATTTCTATACAATTTTTGCTTTCAGTCAACTTAAAAATCATAGAACATATGGCCGTAGAAACTATAATAAAAAACAAATTGTTTTAACCGTAACTAGTATTCTGCAGAAATTGTCTTGAAGAGAATATTTACATCTTTATATTGTGCTCATCACATCCAGCAGCTTCTTCCTCCCTGTCTCCTTCCCTTTCAACTACACATTCAATTGCATCCTTAAGAGCCCTCCTCGCTAAACCTCCACATTTTAACGTTTTTCAAAATATTTAAAAAACTAAGAGCACTATAAAAAAAATGCAAGCGTATAGTGCACTAGAGCTTACAAATTACTATGGAATACAATGGACAGCGATCTCGAGATCTTGTCCATTGATGAGTGATACGTTTTCAAAGATTATGACGTCATTATTTAAATGAAGTCTCAGCACTCATCAATCGACAAGATTTCGAGATTGCTGTCCATAGTATTTAATAGTAATTTGTAAGTTCCAGTACGCTATGCGCTTACATTTCTGATAGTAATCTTAGTTTTCGAAATATTTTGAAAAATGTTAAAAATGTGGGGGTTGGAACGAGGAGGTCTCTTAAGTATATGTACGATCTCTGCAAAATGTAATCAGTAAAAAAAGAAACCACCGTTTAGTGTTTACGCTTCCAAGAGGCGGCTAAATGATTACGATTTGTCACTACTTGTTGAAATTCTTTGAAAGCTTAAAGCACATAGAACACCACAATGGTCTAGCCCTTCCTTAATTTACACCGGAAACGTATGAGAGATGTGGATAACACAGGTTCATCGTAGTGCAGATATCACAGCTTGCAAATCCAGACAAGATAATGCAGATGAATCGCTCAAAGAAATTTCTTGGAAGAGATTTTTTTACTTAAATTTGGAATAGTAAGTCTCAAACAGTACCAACACTGCAAAATTAGTTATAGTTCTAATTTGTCTTAATCCGCGATTCGCATACGGTAAACTTTCCTGCGTTCCCCGAAAAAACATAAAATAAATAAACCCTAGCACTCATTATAAGTATTAACATACAGAACACTAACAAGGAAACACCATGCTCTGTCCCTCACCGACTGATGTGGATTTTGGTGGAATAAAAGTACACGTCCAATGGCTGAAGATGACATACGGAAGTGAGAACCAATAACCCCTATTGTTGAAACACTAATGCTTATTTATATTACAGCGTCGTAAGTAGCTTATAGGAGTGTTTCACTGTTGTGCCGCAGTAACAGTACAGGAGGAAAGAAAGAAGTACCTTGAAAAGGTGTACAACCGAGTTCAAATCCCGGCATGGCTCCACTTTTATTATCATCATCATTGCAGTCTACTATACTATTCGTTATGGTCAAAATGATCCTATTTACCAATTATCACTCTAGAAAATACTATGTTCAATTTTAATTAGGTTACGTAATACAAGTTTACTACGTTTCACTGTTATGATTTGTTAAAATCTGCATTAAAACTTTAAATTGGAAAATCCATAATCTTTCACCCATTTCTTCTGAACTACTATCAAAATTGTTCGAGCAGTTTTCGTGCAACTATATTACTTTTTCGCTATATACAATATATACCGAGTTGTAAAGAAACTAATTGGCAGAGGGTCACAAAACAGTACTTACTCTATTGATGCTATAACATAGACCCTAATGGAGTAGAAGTGTGGTTCAGGAAAGAAGAGGTTATCCAATTTTTGTCTTCCTTAGCTTCCTTGTTCTTTGAAAGGGCTCTTCCACCAATCGTTAGACAGAGATCGGAATAAGTGAAAGTCAGACGGTGCAAAGGTTCAACGTCTATGAAAGGTGGCACAGAGTCTAACACCAAGTTCATGTCGTGCTCGTGGTTTTCTCTGCCTTCGTAAGGCAACGTGAGGATGAGAAATTATTCTGGTAAAATACATCATAGCAATTCAAAACTACACGTTTTTCTTAAAAGTGAGCCGCTGAGACGATACAACTGTTCAAGCCGGCCTGGTGGCGAAGGTCCCGGCATGAGTGTGTATTTTAACAGCTAAAGGCGAATCGTGACGGGCCGAAGTCCAAAGTTACTAGACTGGCCCATATATATATATATATATAAAAAAAAGTTTACCAAAGATACAACTATTCAATATTTGCTGTGAAGCTGTATGTTTTTTTTACAGTCACCGTTACTCGAAAATCCATTAATATATTAGCAACATCCTTCGTCCATCAGGTATTGATTATGAGATCTCCCGTGAGGTATCTTATTATGGGTTTAGGGTTACTCGTCGCCAGCGATCAACCGATACAGAAAACCCACCCGTCTCACACATCATAGAGAGAAACGAATGTGGAATAACCATTTATACTATTCTGATAGGATGAAATAATGGGTAGCAAATTATCCATCTCACAAGTCTATGCGAGATCAAGATGATCTGTATTTATAGTAATATAAAAGAAGTGAATCTCTTCCGTAGCTTATGTGATGTTACATCTGCTTTGTCGATAACTGCCACCCTGGCGCCCCATTAGAATTTATTGTCTTCAGTTAAAACACGTGCTCTGTCTACTAACATCATCATCAACAGTTTGCTGCAATTTCCAGGAGCTTTCTTCGCTTTCACACAATTTAAATATAAAGTGCAATATAGACCTCAGACTTACATAGATAGAGCCATCTTATAGTTTCACATGAAAGCTTCCAACAACCCACAACACCATGTTCCTCTCAAGTACAGACCTGTGTACAACGACACGAAGTTTCAAAGTTCATCCGCCAAACACATAGTGGTAAATAGTGGATATCATCGTCAGAAACTACGAAAATCTCGAGGATCTTCTTTACAACATATTATTTTGATGCATACAATGAAAGTGTGTGTGTTTTATCTCTCTCGAAACGCTTATTTATCAGAAAGAAATATGCCAAAGACACTAACTAATAGAAATGTTTCCATAAAATTGTTTAGAAAAATAAATAAAAAAAACATACCTGCCACGCCAGAGCAAGGTGTTTTCCGAAAAGATAGCCTTTCTCCTGTAGACTTTCTTCGTGTCCTGCAAGTTTCAACGTGCCTTGACATGACCTACCAAGAAGACTACCGGCAGACAGTATATTTCTCGTGGTCCACTCTTGTATTGTAATATCTGGAGACGGCAAAGGATTGTTTTGTTTGTCCCTAGGACCTATAAATTCGCCTTCTGTCAGATCTCGAACAGCAGCACTCATCATTTCGACCACCTTAAAAAAAAAATAATTATATTTTATAGAATAAAGTCATAAGTACGTCATCCCTTGTAATTACCACTAGAAAGAACTACAGTTTCCTAGCAATTATGGAATTATGTGAAATCAAGAGACGAGTGTTTGAAATTACTCTTTTCTTTTAGGCCAGATTTTAACATTCCCTGATAAGTAGAGCCCGGATTTTTATGTAATATCAACCCCTAAAATATGTAATAAAAATGTCTAAAATATGTTGTTGTTTTTTTTTAATGTAAATTCATAATGAAATATGTATTATAAATATTTATTTTTAACATTACTTCTTATTTTATTTTAAATTTATTTCCTCACAAAGGGATATGTTTATTTTAAAAGGACTTACAAAAAATTCAAGTTACAATATTAGAATATTTACATTACGTGTTCTTGATCTTCTGCAATGTACATTCAGATATTAACCACAGTTTGGATATATTCAATTATTTAATTTACAATATGTCACCACCAGCTACATTTCAAAAAATTCAGAAGTAAATGTTCGTTGCCCACATTTTTTTTCACTCGAAAAGCACTTACAAAAATTCAAGTTACCTGTAATCTTGGGGCAGGCACTGTTTGAATATGTCCAATTATTTAAGTTACAATATGTCACTATGTACATTTCCAACTGTTCAGAAGTAAATGTTTGTCGCCGATCAGACAATAGGTTCTTGTACGCAGAGAAACTTCTCTCTACGTAGTAAGAAGTAACCGGAGCATACTTCAGGAGGTGAATGTGGTTGAGAGAAATATAATTAGGAGGGTTAACTTTTTCACCATTGAGAATGCGGCTCACTGTCAATAAGCTGTTGTAATCTGGGTTCCTATCAGTCACCGCGTCAAATTTTCTTCGAACTGTCTCTCCCACATTTCCGACAGCATCCAGTTTTTTTTCCTGCATCCTCATATATATCCATGGCTTCCAGGAGAGGAAGCCCAACAGTTTCAAGTTTGTTGATGCTTGTAGCAATCCAACCAAAATTTCTGTCTATGTATGCCATATCGCAAGCAAGTTTGCGGTCCTTGAAGAGATTTTGAGCAGTGCGTACCGATACAGCTGAGTCCACCGAAAATGAGTCAAGAACAGATTTGACTTCTTCAAAATGTTCGTTGTAAAACTGACTTGACAGTATCCAAGTGCCCCATCTAGTAATAATAGGTTACGGAGCAAGTGGTACGCCTGGCAATTGTTCCTTGTAAACTTGCACACGTTATGGTGCCTTCTAAAGCACCTTTTACGTGGAAGAAATAAGTTGGTTGACCTTCGGAAACTTGGCTCTCACCTCCTCAGCAACGTGTTGAAGAGCATGTGCCATGCAAGTGAAGTGGATCAAGTTAGGATAAAACACTGTAAGTGCCGTAGCAGCTTTTAACATGTATAACGCACTGTCTGTGTACATAAGAACAACTCTCTGTCTTCTTGTACGCCATCCGGATACAACAATTTAAGACTATCATTCACAAATCGTGCTATGGTGGAATGATTTGTACGCTCCAGAACTTTGCATTCAATGAGATGTGGTGTAGATGGAGAATCAGCAGTTAGCTTTCCAACTATGAAATTAGCTACATACCGTCCCAAAGCATCAGTTGTCTCGTCGACGGAAATCCATACATAGGCACTGCCTGCTTCTGCCCTAATTGATTCTAAAGCTTCTTTCTGGAAACTGGAAGATATCCCTTTCGACGGGTTGACTTGTCAGGAACTTTACGGCCACAATATTTTTCAAGAAAACCCCGGAACTTCAGTACTTGAATTTTGTTCCAAGGGATGTTTGCTGCAGTCATTACTTCGCACATTTCCTTGTAAAACACACTGAATGACGAATCCTATAGCCTCTGGGTCAGCAGAACTTGCTTCATTTCACTTCGTAATTGCTTGTTTTTCACATGAAGTGAAGTGCGAATATGCTGCTCTAACTGAGACTTCAGAGTGCACCCAACTTTTTTATCGCACACTCGACAAAAAACAACTTTGCCATCGGTGGTAAATGCACCATCAACTGCTATCCAAGACCGCAACTTCTGAGATAACGAGGAGGCAGGCGGAGCCATTCCGACTTTGTACAGCTGAAAGACGGATTAAATACTGAGGCAAGGTCTTCTTAAAACTCCAATGGTTAAAATGAAAAGCCGACAAATTATATATACCAAATCCTACGGTTGAGTTAACAATGCTTCAATCAGGATTTGTTGTCGCCGGCTGCGAAAATAAAAACGCTCACAACAAAGTAGGGACGAAAGGTGATTACCGCTCAGCGCTGTACTTGCCGCCTTCCATTGTTTTTTTCTTTTCGTTCGCTGTGTGTTGACTGCCGCTCCCTGTTCTGAGCTGGAAACTGAAACACCGTTGATGCGGCTAAAGATAAAAAAAAATGAATTTTATGGGTGGTAACAGCACTATGGCTTACGCCCGTCCTGATACGGGGGAACCGTCGATGCGGCGAATCAAAGAACTGCTATGCACGTACAATGAAGGCAAATCTCACTTTTAAGTAGGTGTATTGTCGGGAGCTGAAAATGGGGAGGGGGGAAGGGAGAAGAGACGGTTTAAATTTTACTTTTTATCTATCACACTAACATGTAAGCCAAAAGTACAATGGATTTTCCTCTTAAGGACTGTTTAATGTAAAGAATATTTCATACCTTAAGAATATGTAACGTTGAGTGAACTATGTAAAATAAAACTTAATTATGACATTCCTACTGACGTAATTCGTCAACACTTTTTAATTTCACGCATGTACATATAAAGGTAAAAATATGTAATTACATAGAAATCCGGGCTCTACTGATAAGTAATCGGAATACAGAATAGGGATTACATAAAAAACAGTCACGGAGAAAGGGTACTTCGGGAGCATTCAGTGTTTTTATTTAACTTACATTTATGGGCAGATAGTCAGTTATGCCTAAGCCGTGACGTCAGAGGGGCTGCAAACAGGCTGAGACCATAGGTGCCTATCTAGCCCGTGAATATAAATTAAATAAAAAAACAAAATGCTTTGTTCCTGGAATACCTAGTTCCATGACTGTAATAAATATATTAAACAGTAACGGCTTCAAAGGAGAGCCCAGAGGTATACCATTTCCTTGGGTTTTCTGTAGAAGAATAAACTTTGTTAAGTTGGACATGAAAAGTTCTGTTGTGTAAATAACTGGAAAACCATTTTATGTGAATTGGTGATAGTCCCACCCTACTCAATTTAGGAGGCAATACAGAGTGATTAACCTTTAGATAAATCAAAATAAATTACGTTACATTGCTCTTTTCTAGATATGTACCCTTGTATGTAATGAGCAGCCTGACTCAGGTTTGTTACTATTGATTTACCTGCTGAAAAAGCACGTTCATTGTCATGAAACATATGCTTAAGGTTAAATTTAAGATGTTCTTCTATAATCGACTCGAAAAACAAATCCATTCAGAATTGAGACTGGTTGATAGTTTTCAATATTCAACTTACTACTTTCTTTGTGTACAGGAATTACTACACTTTCTTCCAAACTTCTGGGTACTGACCTAGTTACAAGGATTTATTAAATATCCCTACTAACACCGAGGCTAAATAATTGCTGGAAGCTTTCATAATATAACTGTGGATTTTGAAAGGTCCGATGGAAGATTTGGGCCTTCAATTTTTTTGTCTTTTATTACATCATTCGAAGATATGCCCGGTATACCTATTGTGTTATGAGAATGATTTTTAAACGCTTCAGCTGTCCGTTGTGATCTCATCGTTGATAATTATAGACATAACACCCTTGCATCTTTTACTCATATTATAGTTGCCACAAGAACTTTGGATTACATTTTAAAGCTATTTTCTAATTCCATAAATTAATTACTTCTTGCTTCTCTGTACTCTTTCTTAACTTGTTGTTTTAGCAAAGCGTAATTGGTATACCAAACTTGATCACCAGTTTTCTTAACCTTTTACGATTTTTAGTCATCCAAGGATCGATGTCTGAATTCATTGCTTGTCACCCTTTTCGGAATATTATTTTCAAAGCTGTTATTTATATGATTTTAAGTACAGACTCCGTATAAATCCTTGTACATTCACCTTGTCAAATCTAAAGCTTTTGCTACAAAAAGTGCTATAAAATCTTGTACAATTTTATCAAAATCAGCATGATAAAAACAATAATCTACTTTAGAGCATCATTATTTATATTTATTTCACCATTGAGGGTTTCAGAAGATTTTAACACATACACAAAAGGCAGATGATAGTTTTTTGCATTAATTAAAAGGATGTACTCTCGTATATATTTCCCTTGATTTTATATTGGTGAGCAATACATCTAATACCTTGGTTCGATTATTCTGCGTATACGACATGAAGCTGGGTAACATTTAATACCTAAGAAAAGTCTATTAGTGCTTCAGCTTTTTGCCTGATATAAAAGTGATTAGTTGAAATGCTTCGAGTTGTTCAGCCGATTCCAGAAACATTTAGGTCTCCGCGAACTACAATTCTTACTTTCTTATTTATAAGTTTCACCAAAAACCACGTGTAATACTCCTAAAATTGATTATAGTTAATAATAGCAGGAGGAAAACATATTGTTATTATTATTATTTCTGTTTTATTCTCCTCATTTTTAAACCTTTTATTCCATTATTTCTGATCTTTTGTTTTAATTTGATCTTTCTCTGTGTGCTTCTCTTTCTACAGTTTTTCCTTCATACTGTGCACCCTACCGGTACGATGTTTTTCCAAACCACTTCTGTTCTGGATTGATTACAGTTTTCGTACAACATTTACGCTTTCCCGAACTCTCTCATGCATTTAATTTTTGCAATACTGCCTTCACCAAAAGGCTTAACACCCGAAGTACTAATCTCTGGTTTCCCGCTATTCTTTCGTCACAAGCTTTCTTCCTTCTGTAGAAGTGCTTCTGCCAATCTGACTACAAGAGCACTATTGTTACACATCAACCAAGCCTTAGAACTCATCACAGACTTTTCCTTACCATCTGCCCCTATATCTATCATACACCAAACCTTAATGGACACATTCCGTCTCTTAGTAAATTTCAAATTCATTCTGTCCTGTCTCCAAGTTTCTCTTTCCTTTCATCCTTCATACCTACCCTTCTACTCGGCCTGACTCTTCAACTTCTCCACACTTGCCAGAGCAACCTAATCTCTCACCATAATGAAAATCAATATCATTAGTGAACCGGCAACCATAACCCAACCCCCACAACCTAAATGCCCCAGCCAGTTCTCAACCCTTGTTCCCGCACATTCACTGTCACCGAACACAGTCCTTTTCTTTTTTGCTTCCCACCATATTCAGCAAGCTAATCTACACAACCAGTTCCTCACCTTTATCCGGAACCGCTGGTGGCCCACTCATCCTAACATCTCTAAAATCACCCCGAAACACATTCCAGCCTTTACAAATTTCTTCCAACCTCCCGTAAAGAACCTCACCCTGTGCTTGCAAACCATCCTGTCGAACTGTACATCTCCTTCCTCTCCAAAGAGGTTGCTAACCCTGATTTCATTGACAAGCTCCAATCTCATCACCATCTCACCCGTGCTGAACGTAGAGCAATACACTCCTCTCTGCTTTCTTCATTTGTATTATATGATCACGACTTTGGCGACCTTTCTGTGTCTGTGAATGTACCATTTTCTTCCTACGTTTTTATATCATTTATATATACCTAGCGTCACCTTTTTTACTCTCCTCATACTCGAGAACGATGTCTGTTCTCGAATTCTGAACAATATAATCGATTTCACATGCTGATCCCCAAAACCAGCTCCATACTTTCGACGCTGTATTATATCCAAAGTTCCAAAAACACAGTTCGTACATTCATCTACATCCACAATTAAATATTTAAAGTACAACGAAAAAGATGGGAAAATGTACTGGCTTTGCGCCTTTAAATCAATAATTTAAATCAATTTACTGATTGCAAACAAGAAACCAATATCGTACCTCAGCATTCCTTAATGATGCGAGTTCTGCACAAGCATTCGCAAGCAGATAGTCTCCACTCAGAAGAGCAATTTTGTTGCCAAACGACATATCAGAATACGTTCTCTTATCAGAATACATTCCCGGATAGATGTTGATCAGACCCTTGTGCACTAAATGCCCTGTACGTATCATCTCTGTAACCTCTGCTAATCCTCTCTGACTGAAACACAAAGGTAAAATGAAACAATAAAATTTCACCACAAGAAATGGATATATCTTTATTCTACCTTATTATACGTAAAAGCACATATAAACTGTAAATAATAACCTACCATCTCAGTTTAAAAGAGAGAAACGGTCATATAAGATAAATATTCAATACCTTCAGGAAATATACAATCAATACGTTGATGAACTATGATTAAAACCGCTGGCATGCTCATTGTACGTTAATAAAAAGAGAAGTGGTTCTAGACCATGAGTAATCAAATGGTGTGTCACCCGAGTTTGGGAGAAGGTCGTAAATAATCAAGAAAAACCACCTTAACGAGGAATTGTCGACGCAACTTTCAGAAGTGAATATTTTCCATAAAAAAACAGCTAGAAATGAAAACAGTAACAGTTCACTAAAATTAAATCATTAATGACAAAATCGCATTTTAGGATTTCTATTGCGTTTATGTTATAGTACTAGTATTACTATTGCAATAGCATCTACATATACAAGGTAAATGAAAATTTGTGCTCTCGCAAATTACCGTGTTATTTCTTGGTAAATTCTAGGATAAAAGATATTTTGAATAATTAATTAAAGCGAATAGACTACTAAAATGGGAACACTGTACAGGCTACAACACCGAAACTACACTGTAAAGGCTACAACACTGAAACTATCAGCAGCGAAACATTTTTCGTCGGACTGACAGTAGAAGAGTCTACACAATATTCACCAGCCAATTTTCAAACTTGGGTGCAATCTCTCAGGGAAGAAAAATAACTACTTCCTTTTAAAGTGTCTGTGCATTTTGTTTAAGAGAGAAATAACGAATAAATTAATGAGCAAATTAGTAGTTTTGCCTTCTAACGTACTGAACTCGCAACTGGAATTCGATTGGCAAGTAGTCCATAGTCTTATCTACTCTCATACAACTGCAAAATGTTTCGATGCCACAATATTTGATATTATACCCTTTAGTGTTTTGCCACCTTTTCAATCTTTTCCCTTAAATTATTCTAAAACTGCATCCGATGAAATTTTTCCAAAGAATATTTTGGTTCCAGATCTTAAGATCATATTCCTAAACATCATCCTTTGGTCCCTGCTGCGATTCGGCTTCATTTGATACTTTTTCTCTGCTTGGCTAACTGTTGGATAAAACCGATCGTCAGATTTTACATTAGTTACAGTAAATAAAGCGGAAATCGTTAACACAATTTAACCGAAAACAACAACAACCACCAAACAAAAAGTAAATTTCATGGCTTGTAGTCTGTTTCCTACTTCAATAATAAGCACTTGAATCTTTGGGAGCTTCAGGCCTCCATCTAGACGCCCAGTGGTTAACATCGCGGACTTCGGATCGGCTCTGGGGAGGAATGTGGTTTCAAGCCCTGATGTCGGAATGATACTTTTAATTAATGCTCCGGCCGCTACCTAACCCGTCCGTTTTCCCAGAGAAGTCTTCGTCGAGGGACTCCATCTCTTAGCCATGTGACGGGCTTACGCCATTCCTGCCAATTAACGCAAATTAAACAAATACTGGCACACATTCTGGGCATTATGTTCTGTTATTTGGCTACTGCTAGCTAGCATTTTCTCTACGCCAATAGTACTTGTTACTTTCGTATAAAACAAAGTAATAGTCCTTTACAGATATTTTCTGTATAGTTACTTGCATATTTGAGTAACCGACGTAAAGCAAAAAAAGCATACTGGTATTGTACCCTAGAAATGAATAACAAACAGCCTCCGCACTACAGTAGTTCACGTTATAGATTTCCAATCTGTACTGGAGAGGTACGCGGGCTCAAACTACATCGTAGGTCATTCTGGCTACGGATTTCGAAGTTTTTCCTTGATTTCCTCAAAGAAATGCTGGGAAGATACCTCAGCTAAAAACCGGATCGCTATCCTCCCCAACTCTGCTCCAGAAATAGAGACGGTCTTCTCATTCAACATGCCTATTCTACAACAAAGAACTCTATGGGGGCTAAAAACAAAGTAACGATGTCAGAAATTGAAGAAATTACAATTAAAACCAGTACTATAGCCAACAAAATGGCCTTCCTCCCGACTATTTTGGCAGATTTCTTTATGGGCCAAATTCAAGCGACTAGTTTGGTTCAACTCCAACAAAAAATTTCGATACCTGCGTCTTATGGGCAATGTAACAAACAAATCTCAAAATGATCCAGAACTGGACTTTTTTGTTCCAAAA
The DNA here is from genome assembly GCA_022664845.1 of Lepisma saccharinum. NCBI lineage: Eukaryota > Metazoa > Arthropoda > Insecta > Zygentoma > Lepismatidae > Lepisma > Lepisma saccharinum. Next base: position 46,429 of record JAGDQP010006757.1, on the reverse strand, counting down.
TTTAAATTATGCATATCCTAACAAATTTCAAAGTTGAAAAAGAAAATAGTGGTATTGTACCATGAGCATTAGAGGAAATAACAGATGTCAACCTACAGCGGGCAGAAAACCTATAGATTGTACCACTTACATTTATATCAGTTGTAGTCCTTCCTAAACCAACAAAGTCAATTTATATATATAAACACCACGAAAAAGAAAATAATTTTAAAATTATTATCGGTACTAAAAAAAAGGTATTGCAAAAAATGTTACTAGCAGGACTGGCAGGAATCAGTAAAAGAATATATATATTTTCACAGACATATTCAATCCACTACTGGATGATGCCTCTCCCGGAGGGAGGAGTTGGGCTACTGCTCCCACGCTGACCAGACGTGTTGGGAGAGGAGAGCCGAAGCTCTCAACTGTGATCGCCACTGTCTTTTATTCACAGTTGCTCCCCAATTGCATCACGATTCTGGGTGGACACCGTTCCAGACACTCTCGCTTTGGAAAAAATCCCTTGGCAGAGCCGGGAATCGAACCCGGGACCAAACGGTCAGCAGTCAGCGACGGTAGCCACTACACCAGCGGGGTGTTCATATATATAGAAGTACATAAAGTACATATAGAAGGCCGGATAGGCAACATAATAGGTGAAATTTTAGTAGAAAGGAAAGGAATTGTACTTACATAGTATCTTGACGAAAATCACATACACAATTACATATATAACACTATAAAGTGACTTAAAACTTTCGGCTTCAGCCGTCTTCAGTTGTAGATAAGAAAGAAGTTCACTGAACACACGTGCACAATTTGAAGTTATAGAAACAAGATGGTGGACGTCCGTATCAAAAACAATTGACGACGTTCTGCGCGTGGGCAATTACTGATGGGAAACGGATTTTGGAAATGGTGTTTTGAGTTGAAAAGTGAGCTGGGTATAATAATAATAATAACTGGAACTCAATAAAAGAAACGCAGTCAGGAAAGTGGAATTCAGTATAGAAACCGCAATCGGAGAAAGTGGGATACAGTATAGAAAAAGCAGCCAAAGTGGAATTAGATTAGAAAACATAGTCAGAGAAAGTGGAATATAGTATAGGAAACACAATGAAAGCCGGAAACACAAGCCGGGGCCATCACAAAAAGTGGGAGTCAGTATAGGAACATGGGCATCACCAGACAAAAAATTGTGGGGGACTACAGGGGGGGCCGTGGATAATTTGAGGGGAGCACGTAGACTGATGCTGCAGTTAAAAATTCGTTATGTACAAGAAACATATACTGTTTAAAATTTCGGCAGCTTTTTGTTCATAATGTTCGGTTGTAATAAAAAAATAATAATAATAAAAGGATGACATACATCATATACACAAATGAACGATCTTCTTTCTTTTTGCTGTTATATATCGTCACTTTAGAACCAGAAGGTACTATCTACACTTTTTTGGCAAAAATGGAGTTAACATTGCGGTCAAAGACATTGTACTGAAGGGCATCAACCTTTCATAAAATGACCTCCAAGTGGTTAGAAATATTGGAACTATTATACAGGCTCAAAATGGAACTTCAAACTTTAAAACTGCTTTTTCTCAAAAGTAGCTGAAGTGGACATAGTACCTTCTGATTCCAAGGTGACGATATGTCAATATCAGTGATGTGACATCATAAATACAGTAATGTATTTCCCTTTGTTAGGTTTTAGATGTTTATAAAGTTCTTTTAATTTTATGCCTTTTTTTTTTTTTGCTAGTACACATTTCCTTATTTTCTATACATTGCGTTTTTTAAAGATCGTAACTTCAGTTTAAACAATAATGTTGTTAGTCGAGATTTCATGTATAGATAATGTAGTAGACCTAACTACTCATCTGACGATTTCCATGAAGTTCATCGGAGGTATGCACGAGTATGTCTAAATCAAAATTTTTGGTGACTTCTCTCCATTTGAAGCTGCTTTAAATCAGTCAAACGTTCATCCATTATCTTACTTCTTAGCAAGTTCTTGACCCAGCCATGACATGAGAAACACCGCTCACAAGATGCACTATAGAAACACGAATGGTCAATGGCATGTGGACTAACTTACGTACAAGATAACCAAGGAAGTTCTTGCCGTTTTTGATACAGGGGTGGGGGAAGGTATTGGACGCAAAGAAGGCTATGAGTACCTGCCGCAAGTCTGCCTCATTAACGAAGAATTTCGCACGAATGTGGTCGCAGGAATGGAAGAGGTGACAATATGCTGGTGCAAGGTCCTTGAGTGCGGTGGATGGCACAGTGTCTCCCAGTCAAGTCGCTGTATGGTATTTCTGACCACCCGCGCCACATTTGGCCTGGTATTGTTAGCCAGGAACAGTACACCTTTGAGATTCACTAATGCTGGCTCCTTCTGCTACAATACCTGTTGCACACATTCCAACTACTGAAAGTGCAGGTTTAACACGGTAGTAGCAGCTCGTAGTGCACCACTTGGCGACTAGTTCACCAGATCAGATGATCTTGGATGGGTGTAGAGGTGGCCTTGTGGAGTGAAGCACAGGGTTTCGCGGTGACAACGAATGTCTGGCATGTGTGGGAGTCTCACACAGGACCCACTTTTTGTCAGTGATGAGCACTCGATCGAATGGGTGTGTTACGGTGCCGAGAAAGCAACGAAAACAGACTGTCGCTTGTCGTTCCTAGTTGGCTTCCGACAGTGAATGGGGTACCAACTCGCTCAACTTGTACGCATTCCATATGCGGGACTGACTGTTTCATCAGAAACCTGGAAGCGTTGAACAAGCTCACACGCTTGGCTGCTGCCCTGCTCTGTGATTGCCTTCAGGGCCTCGTCATTCAGGGCATGTGGATCATAACTGCGTGGTTCATCACAAAGGGACAAATCCCTCAACCTGGATTTCTGAAACCAATGCCTGTGATGTGCTCACTACCCTCAAAGGTTTGATGTATTCGGTGACTTGATTCGGCTGCATACAAGCCCATCTTAAATTAAAGACATAAAGCAGACAACCCCGAACGAGATACCTTGCACCTCCGTTTGTCTTCCCCACTACTCGACCTATGACTGATGTGAATGCGCAAAGCGTCTGTCTTGGTCGATGTTCCCACTCCCATCCCGATCGCTTGTCCAAGACCTGAAGAAGCACTTATTTTTGTATCAGTGATCATGTCTTTCAATGCGACGTCAAAAAAGACCAGAACAGTTTTGGACACATTGTTGTTTCTGAAAAGCCATTCTGTATCCTAACAGCTCAGCAAGATTTGAAATCGTTTCTACCTTCACGCTACTCATTTCTTCATGAGTGTTTATCAACTTTAACTCTTGTTTGCAGATGTTCTATCTCCGTGAAATAATGTAATGCAATAGATCCAATAATATTTAGCTTAAGAAATTATGCATTTTTAGGGTCGAAGGCCATCAATCCTGTTGTCTTCATTATCTACGAATCTCATGTTCCTTAACAGTTTGAACAGAACAAAATTTAGATGTAAATACTTTTTCAGATTCAGAATATGCTTCATCATTGTCATCCAAAATAGTTCCGATTTTATACATCCAGCCATCGTGCCTCGCTTTCTGAGTTATTCTTTCAATTATTGTTGTGTTCAACATGAAGAAAGACATTTTTGGCTTTTAATGTTTCATTAAATATTGTTCTTCATTTTTATAGCCCAATAATACAATGTCAACTCGATAAACAATTAGGAAGAAAAACTGACTTGAACAAACAATATTCCGGTAAGATGGAATCTAATATTTTCATTTCCTTTTTTGTCAGTGTTTTCCGAAGAGCCATTATCTTTGGTAATTTGTCTCCTGATTCATTTTAGCATCCACATACCTTGAAAATTAACCGTTACAATACACAAATAAATGTTTATTGCGATTTATTTTGTACCAAGTCATAAGCATTTAAATATACTGCAATAGTGCGCAACAGCAGCAAATGGTTGATCTTCTAGTTCTACCACCATCGAAAAGTTTGTCAGTGAACAATCTCATTTGTTGACTTATTAAAAAAAACTTATCCATAGGAAGTATTATTTTGGAACACCCTGTAGATTTTTACTTGGCTCTTTGATTCGAATGTAACAGTACAGAAAATCACTACCTTAATCGTCAGATGTTAAAAAGTATTCTTAATCCACACGTGTTAAAATTGGTTATTTATAACTTTACGTCGAACGATTTCAGAGTTTATTTTAAAACGCTAGTTGAAACAAACTTTGGGACGTCGTGTTATTCTGTTATGAAAACTGTCTATTCAAAGATATTTTATTCCTCAATCAGCATACGATAAATACAGATATATTTAGGCCTATTCTCTCACTCAGATTTTACTATACCCGTAGGTACAAAATTCAACTGAGGAACACTGAATCGCATTTCGCTTTCTATATCTGTTTCTACAGTCTAATTAATAATACGCATTGGTACCCGAGCCAAATCTAACCAAACCTTATCTGCCCAGTGTTACTATTAATTGAAAATATTTGTAGGGTTCTAATCAGAAGCGGTTTTACAGCAAAGTTTGGTAGCCATATTTGCTCAATGATCAGGGCTTCATCCGGCAGTTTCATTGCAAAACAAAAAAAAATCGCGGATATCGGTTGGTGCCAAAAAGTAAAATCGCGAATTCTGGTATTAATCTGCGTTTGATTTGGGACTATGGATCAAACTGTTTTGAGGAACTGGCCATTCATGTTGCATACAATCGTATCACCTTCGGCCGAAACTCAATTACTGAAACTAAACATCAACTCACGTTTGCTTCCCTTTGAAAACCAAATTATTAATTAAAGCCTCAAAAGGCGCGAAATTACTTTTTTAATCCTCATTTTACAACATACTACTTTCTATTATTTATTCATTCAGATAATTTTGTATTGTTAAATTCACTTCCGCGTTGAGTGGAAAAGGTCCACTTTTTCCTTAATTTTGTAAATTTAAGTGAAAATAACTTGTTTCAAAATAAGATTATATATTTCAAATATACGGGAAACAAATGAGGACAATTACAAAGCATTTGTGATAGCATTACCAATGCCCGACTTTTTAAAAAATGTCTTGTCAAAGTTGGGGGCCAGTGAGGATCCAAGAAATTTTGGGGGGGGCTTCCTCCTCCTCCCCTCCTTAGCGGCGCCCATGTACAGGAAACGCTTGAAAAACTGGAAGTGAATGGGCAGGGAAGGAGTGGAAGTGTGGAGAGAAGAAAGAAATAGAATATGAAGTCTATGCCAGATGCTGCAGATATTTACAATTCTATTTTGATCCGTCTTGGCGCTTTCGTGTGCAAGGGCTCTTCTCGTAGTAAATAAAACTTTCAGATCACTTTAGAGATCGACGAATTGCTTAGACTTACTACATAATGTATTGGTTCTAACGAATTTCAATTTGAAAACAAGTACTACATTCAGAACGAAGGTTTGCCAAGGTTCAGAAGGAAGGTTAACATTACTATGGATTTCCTAGAGTCTTCAAGAGATTAACCAAATCTGAGCTCCGATTAGTTAGCGACATATTCGTCATGTTGATGATTGCCTATTCGTACATCAATCAGATTTTGAATAAGATAATTTCGTTTGTTTTGATTTGATTTTGACTTCGAAGTTTCTACTGTTAATTTGGGAGCAACTCAGTCAATATTCTGTACAATATGGACGTCATACCCCATACAATCGAAGGAATGGTGGACTACTCCTATCTTATTAAACTAAAATGTAAAATTGAATTCAAAAATATTAATATTCATAATTATGTTTTGTAGTTGGCTCGAGAATCGGACTGTAGTTCATTTCATTTTAATCCAATGCCAAGAATTATACTATATTTCCAAGTCTTTAAAATATTGCAATGTAGTAAGGGGAGAGACAAGGAATCATTTATGTGGTCTCTACTGTAAAAGTTTTGCATTTTCTTCTTCAGCAGACATATGCAAATTTAGATTTGGTATACAGAAATAATCGATGATTTCCGAGGCCACAATGAAAAGTGAAGACGTGGTCTCAAGATAGCACATTTGGAAGTTCATATTTTGATACGCGCTACGTTGATACCACATGCTCTCCTTTTCTTGACAAAGGAGGCATTAATTCTTCTCTCAAAACTTGTCCTCTCATTTCTTAGTACCGTTCTGTCAAGAAAAACTTTAGTTCACTTTCAATTGATTCTGAACACTTCGAAAACAGGTTTTACTAGATGATATAAACAGTATATGCAATATAAGATTTGTATAGTAAATTGGTAATGCTACGAAAGAATAGTTTCTCTTTTTACCAAACATTACATTTTTCTGTTTTATGCGTGTTACTTTCAAATGTACGTTCTTATTGGAAGCTCATTTACTGCACAGTTATATGCACAGCATTGTGTTGATGAATTCTCAAGTTCTTTTTCAATTTTCCAGAGAAACGGAAGACAAATGGGAAATTCTACTTTTGTATTATTAATGCAAAAAAGCTAAAAGACGTCACCAGTATCTGTGTTGTGGAAGATATTGTCAATAAAACGGTAGCGCAAAAATGATTCAATCAATTAAAGAAAGGAAACACTAAAGATTTGACCCAATCCAAAAGATGCAACTTGGGGTTCTGAACGTCAAGAGCACTTGTCGAACGATACCCCATGAATTGGTTTCACCACACGCGAGAAAGGTCTATCCTCAGCTGCTCAGAAACCCACAAATGAAGAAAATTTCAACCATAAAGTTTTCGATAAAATTTCTATAGAATTTGCTAAAAATAAACTTTGAGTTAGTTCTCGAGAACACGAGAAAAAAAAAACGCCGAGCTCTTCACAATTTGAGTAATTGTACGAGAGTCACTCCCGAAAGTACGCCGCTCCAATCAACCAACAATGAAATAACAAGCGACCAACACAAATAAATAAATGAAAACATGAGTTTGAGGAAGATCCGAATTATCGTCTAGAAATTCTCCTAACAACCACACGTAGGAACAAACTTGCAAGGCTACCACACTACTGTACACATTACTGGAAGTTCTTATTTACCGGTATCATAGTCCACGTATCCTATGTCTGTAAGGATAATATCACAGTATATCAGAGAAGTAAAGACATACATACCTGTGCAATACACCTGCTGCTTTATCTTCTTCCAGATCATCAACCTTTGCATGTCCAGCTGCCTTCGACAGTAATAACACTATTAATCCCCATGCTTGCATATTATTTCGACCATCATAAATCAAGCTCCTACAAGGAAAGAAAAAAGAATATTACACAATATTGTTCGGAAAAGAAAAAATACTCTCTCTCTCACACATACACACACACGCACACATTCCCCAGCAATACTATGTATATATCACATTCGAGGGACACTCCAAATAGGAACAGTGAAACCCCACGAATGGGTTCATTCATTTAATATTCACAATTCGATATAATATTCACTGCAGCAAATATAGGTTCATTAAGAGTAGTTTCAGGCGACTCCTGGTTGTCGAACCTATACAGCTGATTTATTTCTAGACTTGTCAGGCATCTTTGGACAAAGCCCATCTCAAGTTCGTGATATATCGCCCTTCAACAAATATAACTTTCGGTTACAGGGATCCGAAAGCAGCACCCACAGTACAATTCCGACATTCGGCTGGTGCGACTGAGGAAAAAACCTTGGAAAACCTTCAATCAGAAAGATAAGAGAGAGTAGGGTTTGAAATGTAAATTATCTAGTTGATAATGATGATCTAGTTAATTTAAACTTTCAATTTAAAAATAAATTTTAACATATGCCCTACAGCAACACAATGATAGCCCACTCCCTACTTTGTATGTGTACGTGTGTTCTGACGTTTTCATGTCTACTTTCATTCATTTCAGTAGCAGCTTCGGAAGTCAATGGAGTTTTAATGTTTTACACTAGCATTAAGTCTATTTTGGAAATTTCATTTAAAAAAAAAATATTTCGTATTATGTGTGAAACAAAGTTTACTAATATTGATCGCATTGACTATATTGCTCTTATTTCAAATTTTTTACTTAATGCCTCACTGGATCCTATCAAGTTCACAAAGATCTGGCACTCCACAAAAAAAACAATGATCTGTTTTACACATTTTTTTACAGATGTTTGATGTTATTTGACCGATTAAAAGTCATGTAGGTATTCTCTTGGATCATCCTCTTTTTACCTCTATTTTACTGAAAACTGCACGACTTATTTGATAACACGATATCTCTTTCATTACATTACACAAAGTGACTATTGCAAAACTTTATTACTTTCCGTATTACTTCAACTTCAAAATATGGAAAAGGAAAAAGTAGACATGAGAAATTACACAATAGTCTTGTGTTTTATCACCTAAGATACAATGGAAGTAATCCATAACATATTTACTTGGTACTAGCTAGAACGATTCTTTCTCAAATATTCATTTCACACAACTCTTACACTGAAAAAAAAGGAAGACAATTTACATAATAGCTTTTAAAACAGCCCAAGCATAAAAGACATATGTTAAGTACAATGATATGAATGAAAACAACTTACTTCGAAAAAAAAAAGCGGACTGCAGTTTTTTTCTTCATTTGTATCACTAGACTAGTTTAAATATAAGAAGAAAAAAAATAATGCCTTATTCATCTCCCTACAATTTAAAGTTCAAAACAGCTTCTGCTTTCAAAATGCACTAAATAATATTCCTGTCCTTCCTCTCTAGCGTTTTAAAGAAGCCAACAACCTTCTAAATTTAGGGAAGCTTCACCAACACCTAAGCCAAGGTCACTACTCTAGAAACTAGCTTACAGTAAATAGTTAAGCACGCTCACTTTGGTTTTGAAATGTGCCTTCCTTAATATCTCATTTTCTGCAAAGATCTTGTTTAGTTGTATCTGCAAAGAGCGTTCCTTGGACACTCAATCGAGCAGTTTGGGAATAAATTTTTATCTCAGTCAGAACTTTTCATCAGATAGATTAGTGATCGAAGAGTCACATTCACATACATTTCTCATTGCCTGATTCTGAAGTTCGTAAATCCATTCCACAGACCTGACCACGAGATTTTAAAAACGGACAGAAAGCAATTTTGCCATTTGATAAGGTACCATTCTAACATTTACCGTATGAGTTTAAAGGAAATCTTAGCAAGGATGACAGTGTTGATGATTTAAATTCAGAAACATTCAATAACAGAGACAGAACATCACTTTCTAGCTATTCAGCTTAACTTTACAATTCACAATACAAGTAACTGTACACACATTAAAAAAATATTGGAAGCGTACCACAGGCTTCATGAAATGTGTGTAATGAGTCGAAATAAAGCATAGTTTAGATTCTATTACGAAACTGATAGAATCATCACCTAATCTTCTCAACTTTGCGAGCGTTGATCACGTATTTAAATATTTATTAACACACACCAAATACTGATCACAATAGTCATTTTACATTGGATACTTTTCACAAACAACAAGGATTTAGGAAGGAATCGGCCCTGGCATTATTCATGACTACGACGAGAACGCACTTACACCGAGACTCCGTTTAACTAATAAAAAAAAGCACAGTAAAAATTTCCCCAACATGCTTCAGAAAATTCATTCTAAACTTGAATGGAAAACTAAAAGTGCAACAATTAGAAGACCTAAACGTAATTTTACTGCAAGGAACAAAAAAATATATTTGTCACAATCAAAATGGTTATAGACAGATATTGCGCAATAGGAGTCACCCATGGGGTGGCAACATATCACCACCATAATTTAACCATATCCCAAGCACTTAGGAGACACCATAACACTTTACATTCACTAAAGCAGATGACTTAACATTAACTTTCAAACACAAGAAATCAGGAGTTCATACAAGTGACATTGACGAATAAAAATAATAAAAGGGTTCGAGGTAATCTTCAAAATATAACTCAAAACTGCCATATTTTGCACAAAGAATCCGTGGACAATTTTGCATCACATATTTTTCGGGTTATCTCGAACATTACGTTATTCGTCAATGCTACTGGTATCCCTTAGCTTCTAGAATCAACAAATATCCTCTGTGATCAAGTCAGAACCTACAATGTACATACCATTGTCACCAAAAACAAATCAACAAGCTTTTCTCTTCCCATCCAAATACCATACCATTCTCCCCAATTTTAGCACCCTGTGTCTTTCGACATTCAAGCATATAAATAAATGCATACCTTTGTTCCTCTAATCTTGTTCACTCCTACGCTGCACCGCCTTCCGTCATCTATGTTGAAGACGTTCTTCAAACAACTCACCAACCCTCTTATTTCCCCATTATACATCTCAAAACAGTTGTTTTGCAGTTCCTTCCTAGGTATTTTCGTACCATGCTAATAGTCCACCAACAATTCTACAATCTTTAATTCATCGTATGTGAAACTGCTAATACATAAATAACTGAACTTCATTAAGTATTATTTAACTAGCTGATAAGCCCACCCATTGGTACAGGATCAAAAGTATGTATTTGGTAATTACCTCATGAAATATGGTCACCACGTATCTATGTTGGCAACATACCCAGCTAACAAAGTTCGTATGGTCACTGAAAAGCCATGAAAAGTCTGGATTGGTCCAACGGTGAGCATCAACAACGTACTTGGTGGTTACCCCACGAAATTTGAAACCTAGTGTACATATTGGAATCAGGCATTCTTTCTATGGCCAAATGAAGGACTCATACAAAATTTGGTGTAGGTACGTCCAGCAGCGTGGAACTGCATAAGCAAACACACACACATACATACATACAGAGCTTGAGCTTTATATATTAGATTTGTTCTTTTTTCTCATGAAAGTATCCCATTTCCATTTCCTTTTCTTCCCCTATTTTTCTTCACTTGGCTTTGTGTATTTGAACTGTTATTTACGTCCTTAAGGACTTTCTAAGGATGGAACGTACAGTTTCATTAACGTGGACTCCAATCCACTCCATGCAATGGATCTAAACCCAGGACCTCGCTAATCATTTGGACAACCAGAAGCACTCTTGGCTCGTGTGTCTCTTTTACGTTTTCTTTCTCTTTAAAAGAGCTTTAATTGCACACAAATTTTCTCCCATCTTACTCATCATGAACTCCAAAATTGGACAATACATTTTCTTCTAGTAAGAACTTAGTCTAATTTAGTCCACAATACTCCACATACTACGTGCCAAACGAGGACTCTTCTACTCTTGCACTCACGACCTTATGCTAAGTACAAGAACATTGCAGTATCATCAAAAGTGAGTTACTAAAAGAATATTTTTGTTTATAGATTCCTGAAATCGATATTGGTTTACATTCAATGCTGAATATAACAAACAATGGGTAAAGTCCAGGATGACAACGCTGGAGCAGTTTTGACTCTTTCACTAAATGGGAAGTAACGTTGAGTCACTAGTGCTGTCATCCGACTATTGTACCAACTACAAAGCCATATATATATATATATATATATATATATATATATATATATATATATATGCTTCCAATCCTGTGCCCACAGATATATTTCATGTTAGCGAATATGAGGACAAAGGCATTGATGTTGGGTTTACTCCATTCCTAGGTATGAGCATGGGTAACTGATCGTTTAGAAGTCAATTTTCAATACAATGTTATCTCTCTCTTAGTAAGATGTACCACTGTTATTTACAGTGTCCATCTTTACTCAAGAACTGGTTATTGTGATACAAATTCAGTATTGATTAAGCTCCCGTGCTTATTTAAGTTAATGTTATTTTGACACTCGTAATATTAGTTGAGAGAATGTATATTGAAATGATTGCTACCTGTCGTTAATAAAGCTATAACTTCTACGTTAAAGAGTTTGATGATGAGACGCGCTGCTTACTATTTTCTCAAACTGACTATGAATGTTCTCGAATACCGTGCTGATTAAATAAAAAACAAGTTTCATAATTCTATAACTACACGTTAATTACTTATTTGTGTATAATTATCTTGATTACCTAAAGATTTACTCACAAATGATTGATAAAAGAGACAATTACTAGTTTCTGCCCACTGTCAAACTGTCTGGTTTGTGAGGAATAAAATAATTAATGACTCCTTATTATCGATAGCGCATTTGTACAATCTCTACTGGTATTACGGATTATTTTGACAGGAAGGACTTCTAGAATTGTAATTACTCCTTTGTACGTCTGACGATACTTATTTCCCTACGTCGGATAGGAAAATTTCTAATCGGGAGCTATAGCTATGTCTTGGGTTTACATACTTCTTAGCAGTAAAACGTAGTATGCGATGTGAACACATACATAAATTGAAAATTATGTGAGTTGCGGTGTAGTGATTTAAAATCCATATGTAGTTATATTTCAATAAAACGTCTAAAATAAAAGGAAGCGTATTATTTAAATTACCGTTAACAGTATTTTTTGTTATGATACGGCATGCCCTTCTACAGTTCTATTGATGTGTGGATCTGATCTATGGGTGATGTGAGACGAAATTATATTGTAGTTGTTGATACATTTGTAGATAAATCCCATAACGGATGGACAGTTTTTGAGTCATGAATACGCTCTGATACTCAGATTCCTTTTTGTCACACCAATGTATGTGTTTTTGTAATCACAGTCGATTTCATAAACGGCGACTAGTCTAAAGAACCCGTCCTTATTTCACTGAGGATGCTTATAGCCTAGATGAACGAAACGTCCGCGAAGTTGTTTTTAGTGCTGTAATTCTGAAATTCATTGGAGGCCTATAGCTACCAAAGTACGAACAACTCAGATTACAATGCTTCTTAGCGTCACATTAACATACTGAAGACTCGAATAAATTTACCGTCTATGCTGTTATTCAAGACATTCCTTGTATTTTCTAACCTTATTACCAACACGAAATTGGAGAAACTTCATATATAGCAGGCATCTATAGATGAAACAAGTTTTAACAAAAATCGTAAACATGATAAGCTCTTTAAAAATAAATAAAACCCGATTTCTATCGTATTCTTACTACGGAGTATAGTATAACTAGTATTCTTCCAAGAAACTACTCTCCCTGTTTGTTCTTACCAAGGGTCGTCTTATACGCAAGACTAATCATTTTATTTACGTGAGAGTAATTCAGTGAAACAGTGAAAGCTTGTACAGTCACGGAAATATGTATTACGGGAGTTTAGAATTTAGTATTTTATTTAACTTATATTAATGGACCGCCGGGTTGGGAGTTACGGGTCTCCCACCAGGCGCCTCCCCAGGTGGCGGATAGGGGAATGCCGACCAGATATGGTAGGTACCGGAAATATTCCGGGGCGGACCGAAACCAGAACTGCTGCCTTGCAGTTAGTAGAGGGATAAAGGTCTCCCATAGAAATATAAATAAATCTTATAAGATTTACTTTAAAGGTAAATCTTATAAAGGTAAAGGTACGATTTACTTGCTAAGAATTAGTAAATCTTAACTCGTAAAAATTAAGTAACTAAAGCGAACAGCTCGATTGGATATTTACATACGGGAATACAAAGTGAAACATCAATGTACCCTAACTGCTGTCCGTATGTACCTGAAGCAGCTCAAAAGCGAACTTTGTTCTCTACAATTCTTTTGTGAGCAGTATACATGGATAGAATTAGAGCGATCATTAATCACAATCGAACAAGAATTGAACGCGTTACCACCTAACCTGAATCCTGATCCGCAACCACAAAATACATCGTCCGAAGAGATAGCTGAAACACAATTTCTGAATCAGTTGCGAATGCAACAAATTTACAACGGACTAGTGACTGGAAAACATTTTGTAGTGACGATTGATGATATTCCAAAGGCAACAATATATGTATGTACCCATTACGGGTTTCATGTAGTGGACCTTATAAATTGATACTGCTATCTTAGCAGTTCTGGAGTTAGTTTAAAACTACATGACCTAATAAACCACCTTTTCGTGGTCTTATTTATTACGTATGTCACCCTTCACCTGCTGAATATACCCACTATTCTCCAGTAGCACGCCCGACGCCTTCAGATGGTGGAACGGGGGCACAGAGATATAGATCTGCACGTTCGACTGTAGTGTTCTCCATTCTTACATCGATATGCAACGCCCCCAAGCATTGTATTGAAGATTTGAAATCGCGAAATCCGGAGCATGGGAAGAAAATCATATGAAGAGTATTACTATCTTCCACACTTGAGAGTAGCGACGTTACAAATCAAACACCAGAAAAACACGCCTTGGTTTGATGAAGAATGCCTTGAGGAAAACGGTAAGACAAATAACATATACGAGATTTGTACAAAGAGGTAAATTCGTTACGGAAAGGTTACCAGTCGAGGTTAGGGATTATTAGAAATGAAAGCGGAGATCTTCAAGCTGATCCGACTAAAATTATCGATGTGTGGAAAAGTTATTTCGACAAACGTCGTAATGTACACAAAGGTGAAGAAACAGAGGAATTTAAAATCTATACAGAACCGTGGATACGCGAACCCAGCCAGATCGAGGTTGAAATGTCGATAAAGAAATTGAAAAATTTCAAATCACCGGGAACAGATAATATTCCAGCCGAATTAATTAAAGCGGGAGGAACGGCATTAATCAAGGAACTGCATACATTGATAAACGCTATATGGAGAAAGGAGTAGCTTCCAAAGGAATGGAAAACCTCTATAATAGTTCCGGTTTATAAAAAAAACGATAAGTCGGACTGTAATAATTACCACGGAATCTCGTTACTCCCAACATGTTACAAAGTACTGAGTAATATACTACTAACTCGCCTAAGCGTATACGTAGATGAAATAATTGGATATCACCAATGTGGATTTAGAAGAAATAGATCCACGTTGGACCAGATTTTCGCCTTGAGACAAATCCTAAAGAAGAAATTATAATACAATGGGTCTGTTCACCAGTTATTCAACGATTTTAAGAAAGCATATGACTCTATCGAAAGGAAAAAACTATACAATATCCTGGTACAATTTGGAATTCCGAAAAAACTTGTTCAACTTGTGAGGATGTGTCTCAGTGACCTCATAAGCAGAGTACGGATCAGATAATTTCGAGATTCGCAACGGATTGAAACAAGGTGATGCCTGGTCACCATGACTGTTTAACTTCGCGTTAGAATATGCGATTCAGAAAATAAAAGAGGTCAAAAAGGGACTAAAATTTAATGGTTTGAATCAACTGTCCATATACGCGGATGATGTAGATTTAATAGGAGACGATGTAGATGCACTACAATGTAACACCGATGTCTTAGTAGAAGCGTGCGATAAGATAGGTAAACAAGTAAACGGTATCTTCCCGTTCTGGCTAAAGGCCCTCCAACAGCTTGTAGAAAATATTATCAATGTACTTATCTTAAGGCAGAATTCCCGGAAATTTTATTAAAGGAGTGATTTTTTGGGGGAAACGTTGTAATAAAGCTGTTTAGTAATTTAACAAATTCTGTAAGAAAAATATTCCTTCAAGTTTCGCAATAAATTTTGGATGTTACTTCTTGTTCTTCCCCAAAAAAATGACTAGGATACAGTTCTGTTATTAGCAGTATTATTCACATGCGTTTTTGTAAAAATGGATGTGATTTTTTTAAATACCTGCAGAGAAATGGAAAACTGATTGACTCAATTGCAAGAAAGTCGTTTGACATTAGAACTGAAACGAACACAAAACAAACTTACTTTGGGCTAATATCAAGTCGTTTCATAACAAAATTTCATTCGGATTTCCAGTAGTTTATTTCCAGCACGCTAAGGCTCGCAGTACTTAAAAAAAGGCGGCCCTTAAAAGAGAGTCTTTGTCTTTTATATCGCATCTCCTTTCTCGGTATCACCTTATCACGTGATTTGTCTTCTATACATGACTCTATACTACATGCAATATATACTATATACTTATACTGTCAATGTAATATATAGCCGCAATACAAAATATCACATATTGTCAATGTAACTAATACAATTTAGCACAAGACCTCACGATTACTGTTCTAAATGTAAGCAGTGCGCAGAAATATGGAACTATTACGACAATGGTGAAGCAAGAACAACTAATGCCGAGGGGTGGCACGCAAACAGAACATTCCAAATATTATCCCAATATTTTAACATTCGTGCAACTTCTAAAACAGGAGCAGAATGAAAATGAAGCTTCCATTTTAATGTTGGAGGTAGGAAAAAAGCCCAACGAAAGAGAGGTTAAATATTGTCGAATTCAACAAAAAGTTCCCAACACTGTGAAGCAGGCTGGAATCGCGTGTAATAGATTTGGAGGCTTACGTGGTACATTAAATAAATGTACTATTTACATTTAGAACAGTGATGATGAAGCCTTGTGTTAAACTGTATTAGTTCCATTGACGACATGTGATATTTTGTATTGCTGCTATTTACATTAACAATATAAGTATTCGTATAAATCAAAGCCATATTCAATCCATTAGTGGATGAGGCCTCTCCCCGAAGGAAGAAGTTGGTCTACTGCTCCCACGCTGACCAAACGGGTTGGGAGAGGAGAGATCGCCACTGTCTTTTATTCACAGCAGCTCCAAAATTGTTCTCACGATGCTGGGTCAACACCGAAATTTTTTAGCCCCCCACCGGGAATCGAACCCGGGACCGCTCATATTGAAGTCGAGCGCGCTACCGTATATACTGCGTGTTGTATAGAGTCATGTTTAGAAGACAAATCACCTGACAAGGTGATGCCGACGAAAGAGAGATGATGTAGAAGACAAAGACTATTTTTTATTGTTCGTTTAATATATGACCAAACATGTCTGAGAATATAAACTGTGGCACTTTTTAAGTACTGCGAGTCTTAGAATGTTGGAAATAAACTACTGGAAATCTGAATGAAATTTTGTTGTGAAATGACTTGATATTAGACCGAAGTAAGTTTGTTTTGTGTTCGTTTCAGTTCTAATGTCAAACGATTTTCTTGCAACTGAGTCAATTTTCCATTTCTCTGCAGGTATTAAAAATATCACACTCATCTTTACAAAAGTACATGTAAACAATACTGCTAATAACAGAATTGTATCCTAGTCATTTTTCCGGGAAGAACAAGTAGATTAACATCCAACATTTATTACGAAACTTGAAGGAATAGTTATTCTTCTTACAGAATCTGTTAGAATTACTAAACAGATAATTACAGTCATTAAAAGAAATATCGGTTCCAATCTGCATAAAAACACGCTAGAAGCCTGTGGCGAACGTTTGTTACTGCGGTGATGAATTTGCGAGTTCCGTAAGCCTAGAGTAAGTAAGTATATAATGGACCACACATGCCGTGATATGTCTGATAAACGGCACGTGGCAGGCTTCGCTTATAAGGTGCCTAGCAAGCCCCTAAACATAAGTTAAATAGAAACTAAATGCTAGACCTTAGACTAAATAATTGCTAGACTCCCGAATTACCTTTTTTCCGTGACTGTATCCTCGTATCTCCAGGCGTGGATTTCAGTTTCACTTTTTGGCCTGGCTCACTGCTTAGAGGAGTTATATATATTTATTGGGTGTTTATTAAATTACTGATTTTGCTTTATCCAGCCAGGCGTGTGGAAACTTTTGGCCTGGCCGGGCCAGGGTTGAAATCCAGCTATGGGAATCTTGGATTTTGATGCTATTTGGTGTATGGATAAAGGTCGATTTGAAACTAACTCATATCGAGTAAGTACTTCTAAAATAAATATATTCTGGCTGAGTTTTGATGACTTTTCAAAATAGTGGATTTTGATGACACGTTCATGTTCTCCTGGACATTATCTTGGGTCCCATTACAAGTACACAAACGTGGGGAAACTGAAAGGCAGCGGAACGAATGAATTTATATATCTGAAAATCTGAAACTGATTTTTTTAAATGTTCCGTTCCGTACATTTTATGTAACGCTGAGTGGATATTTTTGTATGCAACGCTTGAGTGACTTAAATTTTGATATTAACGACACTATATGATTTCAATTCTTAAATTTAGGATGAAGACGTCGGGTATATAAGAAATGACCAAAATCATAGTAACCACAATCACAAATTTGCAAATTGAGGATGAATAATGCTCGTGCGCTTTAGTTTCAACATTGGAGCCCTTCATGCCCTTTTTGAAAATCTGTAACTCCCTTCAAAATTATATATCGACATCAAAATTTCTACCTTAGTTTCTCCCAAGTCCCAAAATAGGTGTACACTGTACAGCCAGCAGAGATAAAGGTCTCCAATATTCATACCAAAGATAAAATTTCTACCGTAGTTTCCACTGACATTAATGTGTAACGTGTGAAAAAAAAAAAAAAAATTAGTCCCACCAGATATATTGGGCCATCAAAGTACAAAATGTGAATTTTTTTAATTTTAAGGAAGCATATAGCAACCAACATGACATAGGAAAGTGACACAACTCAGAAAACGGTAGAGAGCAGAAAAACGAAATCAGTTAACATTACGTTTAACGTAGTGTACAAACGATAAAACTGATCTTTAGCGGCGACTGTTCAAGCTACGAGCATGAAAAGTTGTCAGGTGAAAGAATGAAACCTTGTGCATCTGGCCATACCAATAACTAAAATTTGCTAAATTTTGAGTTGTATCACTTTTCTATGCCATGAACGATATTTTGTATATTTTCAATATACTTTGATATGTAATAGTGTATAAAAAATCATTTTTGACATTCATCCTTCCGTTCGATAAGATACAATGAATTGTATGGGCGATAACAGCACTATGGCTTACGCCCTTCCCGATACGAGGGAAGCCCCTTATCTTTGTCACGTCTAAACAAAGCTGTTAATTAACTAAAAGTATAAAATCATATAAAAGCTGAAGATGTAGTGTCTTCAGTAAAAGCAAATAGTGGTAAAAACTAAAGATGTATCGAGTCTTTAGCAAAGTTGAAAACGTGAAGGCTGTAAATGGGCCTTCACAAAAATAAAATAATAATATTACATAAAACTTAACAGCTACCCAACACAATGATCTCAAATAGACGGAGATAGACCTGTCTCTTGAACAAACATAAGAACTCTTCACAATATAGCTGATTCATCCCCTAACAATGACGCAATGTCATTGGGAATGTTATAACGTTGTCTGAGATGATTATATCCTGGACAATCTAAAAGGACGTGACGAATACTTAAAATTTCATTGCATTCACTACAATGCGGAGGGTCCAAACGTCGCAACAGATATCCATGAGTCATGAGACTGTGTCCTATACGTAGACGACATAAAAGTACTTCCTCACGCCTACTATCTCGGCAAGAAGATTTCGATGGAGCAACAGTTATCTTGTTTCAATTTATTAACAACAACTTCATTCCATCGTCGCTGCCATTCATTCCGCGTAACCTGTCTATAATAGATCAACATGTCCTGAAATGGGACATGTTGGATATCAATGTTAGCTCCTGAAGAGGCCTCACGTGCAGCTTGGTCTGCCAATTCATTACCATGGATACCAACATGACTGGGTATCCAGGAAAAAAAACCTCACCACCGGCAGAGCAGATGGCGTGTATCTTACATAGGATATCTTGCACGAGCGGATGTTTAGAATACATATTGTCGAGGCTTTGAACAACACTCTTCGAATCTGTACAAACAAGGATGCGGCTGAAACCACGAACAAGACTAAAATCCAAAGCCTTTAAAAGAGCATATAACTCAGCAGTAAAAATACTGGCTTTGGGATTAAGACAAAATTGGCGGGATTCCTCATCTACAACAAACGCGCATCCAACAGATTCATCTGATTTAGACCCATCTGTAAAACAAGAGATAAAACGTGGGTACTGCCTCTGCAACGCATGACAACGTTGCTGGAATTCAATCATGGATGTATCCGATTTCTTTAGTCCTTCCGTTCGAAAAAGCGCCCTGAAAAACGGAATTGTTTCTAATTACAATCATATAATTTATTGACCCATTCGATCACGTTTTAGGCTTTTCATACACAGGACTAAAATTATAAAGCAGTAAAGGGAAAAAAATGTTTTTATTTGAATGTCCTATAATAAACCAGTCCGCAATTTTATTTTCCGTAAACGTCTGTAAACACTAACTAATTTTGGTATGCGCTACAATACAAAAATGGCCGCCATTAATTAATTAATCGGCTGGGATAAAGATAAAAGAATACTTGTTTCCCTAAGTAACGAAACTGTATTCAGATACTTTTGTTCATTTTTCTGAGGTGTACAGGTTAAATTAATTTCTAGAACTGCAATATACAATTTATACCAAAGAAACACAAACAAGTATTGATGACATCCAAGTCCAATTTCTAGTTAATGCAAGAAAAAATGAATTTACTATCTCAATATTTCCACACCTATGTTAGTTTTGTTAGTGTACTGTTAATACTACTAGTTTATTATTATATGCACAACATTTCTTATAAAAGCATGCAGTTTATTATATAAACACGTAACTCTACACAGAACAGCTCACAATAAGATATAACAATGAATACCGGTACAGAAAATACAATTTACCTAATGTGTTATACACAATTAAAAACTACTACAATACCGGGTAAAACATGTAAAAGGAAAGTAAATGAAGGAATGAATACACCCTCTACCAATTACGAAATCCAACAGTATAATTAAAACTACCTAATAAAGTTCTGTCATCTAGCTAGGAACTTGCTAAGTATTTTTTTTTTCCAGAGAATAAAGGGAGAATGATTTATTAACTACTACACCTAAAGATACGTATAGCACAGTGCTTCTCAACCGGTGTGTCGCGAACTGAAAGACATTAGTCGATAGTTCTCGTGGCGTGGCCAGCTTTTTCGAAAATGGGAAATGGAGGCGGTTCTGGTAGTTAGTAGCACCATCTAGCGGAGAACTTACTGAACATTCCACTCTTTGGAGTCTATTACTTCTAAGACTTGTGCTGTCTGACAAAGCGCGATGATACATCAGTGTCTGAAGTGTGCAGCGAAACCAAAAAGGCTGAGAACCACTGGTCTAGCATTATACTGGGTTGATACGGTAACTACATCAAAACTTTCTGATGAGCTAAAAATGTGTGAAATTAATGCATACCGATACTTAAATGCTCTTTAAGCTATGAGTTATACTATCTTCGTAAAGACATCATCTACCCTCAACAGGAGTCCTTTCACTGGATTCGAAGATAAACCCATTTTGTATCTAATTCTCTTCATTTTGCAAGTAAATCCTATATAGTCCCATTAACATGCTCATCTGAAATTAAACAAAGTATTCAACGCTATTACGTAATAAAAATATTTGACGTTATCATGCATACCAATCTCTCTGGACAAACGCATACCAAGAGATAGATGGTGTATTATTTTATACGATCGCTGGGGAGTTGCCTTTCTTTTTTATCCAAATTGAATGTGAGCACTCCCCACTGACGCCCATACGAACAGACTTATCACTATCAGAGAAGAATAATTCACTCCCATTTCGTTACTAGAGCTTTATTTTCGAGCTGTGCAGTTACTTTTTTTTTATCCGAAATATTGTCCATATTCTTCTGATTCTTCCTCTCGGAAGTAGGATTTTAATACACACAGAGGAGATATTTTCTCCCTTTCACTTTTACTCTCTTAATGCGTACCAAAAGGCTACGTAATGCAACGTAGGTTTTTGGGCGGTCCAGAGCTCGAATAAATGGGCACGGTTAGCACCAGGAAGTTAGATACAAACGCTGCATCCATCATCCCTACAAGCTCATTAAGTGAAATTTGAAACATCAATTTCGACAACTAGGACTCAACTTTCATTCAAATTAAACGCCCCTGCCTTTTACATTTTGAAAGCTGAGATCATTTTTCCATATTCAGAACCAACTTCTTGCGAGCTTCATCTTAATGATATTTAAAATCTAATCAAGTACTTACAATTTTCTTTTAATCATTTAAGAACTCCTTTCTCCTTTTATTAGTACGTTAATCGTTAAAGCTACCCATCTCCCGCTTCTTACCTCTTTTCTTCCTCTCCCAAATTAAACTGTTCGAGCTCCGGCAGTTTTCCTTCCTGGAGTTCCCGAAGTTTTCCCACCAATGATTTATGATCCCTTTAAAACAAACGAACAGAAAAGCTAAACGAACGCTAGCTTTCCATTTGCATAACTAACAAATAATAAACATGTGGCTTAGAGTTATGCCCTAGCATTTTCCTCTATTGCAACTTCCTCCCCAATTGTCAATTATTTTAATATCAACGAAAAGTTGCAAGAATTAATAAGGATCTGTGTGAGTTATCGATACATTGATGGTTTAAATTAACATATTTTCATGCAAAAGATATACGTAATTTCAAGTAACAATATCTACACATCTTTACATACACTTATTACGTTATGACTGAAGTTATTTAGATTACTGATAATCACTTTTATACTTTACTTTTATTCTCGAAACAAGTCAGAAAATCAAAACTTGTAACACAGACAGATTAAAAAAGAGCTCAGCTGATAACTATGGCCCAGATTTTAAAAAAATGTTTACAAGTATGTATTTGAAAACAAACATTTTATTCTTTTAACTCAAACTATTGGCCTTAACACGCAGACACTCACAGGGACAGACAGTATAAATTTTACATGTTAAAAGTATCTATAAAACTAATGCTACGATATGTACCTGGGAAAGTGAAATTAGAGAGAAAAGATTGCGTAAGAAAATAATATATATCCACATTTTGTTGAAGTTATCAATGTGACATTTATAAAAAATTTACATAACACGTGTTTCAAAAAACTCTTTTTCTTAAAATATGGTGTCCAGATCTTTTAACTAATTCTTAAATGACACACATTTTAACCCACTGGAAAGTTTTAAGTATTTGAATGTTCCATATACATAACATGTAAAAATACTTTTGGTTTTGTTTTATATATTTGGGGTATTCCTCATTTCTATTAGTTTATATGTGTGTGTCAGTTTTTCCTTAAGTTGATAACGATTTTTAAATGAAGTATATTTGTTTCCCAATGCCTTATAGAGAAAGCAAGAACCAAACCGAATCTTTTAAAATAAATTGGAAATAAAGGTTAAGATCAATCCATACAAACTTGTAAAATATTTATAGTATATTAACAGTTAAAAACAGCTCCTATTTTGCTTTTGTTCACAATGGTTTCAACATGACGCCCATTTTCGCATCTTACCGCGTGGCGTACAGATTTGTGCGAACTTCATTATATCAGCTCTGATAAATTTGTTCAAGACTATATAATATTATTTAAAAAAATTCATCAATGGAAATGTAAGCTCAAGTACTGAAATCGCTGAAAATGCTATTTTTGAGGGGATGTTTGTGCGCGGGGCGGGGGGGGGGGGGTTGAATTCATTTAAGGTCTGAATCTTTTAAAATATATATATAACAATAATCTACGTTAAAATTCAAAGTTTATAAGTTGCACACCTAATATCTTCCTTCCAGGAGCTTGAAATTTGAGTTTGAGATTTAATTGATAAAATTGTACCTTTTACGAATATTCTAAATTTTTTAACTTAAAATCTCTGGTGGGCTGTTATCTGAAAACAAAGTAAAAATTACAAATGTATTCTCCGATAAGGATCTCGAGGAGAAAATTCGAACATAATATTCAAATGATTTAAGATATATAAAGCGGTAAAACTGTGGTTTCGCCTGCTAAGGCTTACTCCAAATAAATTAAAATTATTCTCAAGGTTAATTTATGTCGGCAACATTAAACATTATTACAGAAAAGAAAAAATGGAACATATTAATAAAGGTGTGATATTATTTTTCTTCCCCTGAGTTTTACCACCCGGTATCACTTAAATCTTACACTGATCTTGAATCTTAAATCACGTGATACTTATCACCGAGTACATTAACGTGAGAAAATTCCAATTCTCAAATTGGAATATTCAAAGAATGAACGAACTTCCACTAGCACAAGGATGAAAATTGATCATGTCCATTTTATATAAAATAATGCGTAGGCGCCGAAAGTTAACGCGTCATCGTTAGTAATGACGTAATATCTCGACAAATAATGTAATAAGATGTATCGACTTGGTACATGGCAATCGAAATTGTACCCAAAGATTGTATCCGAGCTAAGTTGAAGATTGAAGAGTGCAGTTTTCTGGGAATTCTTATGGTAGTTGTCCGCTCTTCGTCAATTGTATTAGCTCCGAAACTATCGAATGTTTTGTTTTGTTTTACATCATATTGTCATAGATTTCTGAAACACCCTGTATATAACCGCAACCGGTATCAGATTTCCACGTTTTGATCTTCACTAACTGGAATGTTTAAGAGAAAAATGAAATTACGTTAACGCCGCAGAATCTGAGTCTTTCTAGTAGCACACAATTGCCTATGTAATTTCACACATATAGTCAATACAAAGGCCTAAATCAGGTTGCTGTCTTCTGCATTTCGAGTATATTATTTGAAAAAAAAAAAATAACAGATAAACAGAAGAGACTACTAACAAGCGCAATTAATAATTGTGACTGTAAACATTAGTTCTTGATAATTTACAAGCATATCTGCAACGTTTACACAATAACATATTCATGCACATTATTCAACATTTTCGTTCTTCCAAAGTGTGGAAAGTCATTACATATCTTAACCTAAATAAAACTTCTAATATCATGAACTTAGGAGAAAGCGTGGACGCAATACCTCTTTCACACCGTTAGAGAAAAAGAGAAAGAAAAAAAAGAGAGAAAAAGAAAGAGAGAGAGAAATGAATTACTGTTGGAAATCGCTTCGCCAATGGATTCTTTGCTTCACATACTACATTTATCATCACTCATGGATACCAAATAGCCAATAAGCTCTCACGAAGTGCCATTTGAAAAAAAATAAAACTTTATACGAGATTGGCAACCTGTCAACCCGATGAAATTATATTTTATCTCGTAATATTTAGCCTGTTGATACAAATCACTTCCCCTAACATACATTTTTCTTTCATGCATCGTTTATGATCTATCGAGAAATACTTATTTTATTTATCATTTTGTAACAAGAACATTTTGAGCTCGAAGTTGGAAACCCTGTCTGTATTTCTTAAACGAAGCGAAAGTGCACATGAACATTATACATGCTCTCGGAAATTCATCTACCAAGTGCGTCTTATATGTTACGAAACACCCTTTATACTACTACTGCTACTATCACTAATAATAATAAAAGGTAATCCCTGTGCGATGCGCACGCGCCGTCAACTCTGTATGGGGGCACGTGGAGGTACCGCACCAAATATTTGCGACCTTCGGAACGAAGTGAGGTGGGAAAGTCAGTCTAACGCTCGACCAACTTCACTTTCCACGAATATCAAGGACACGCTGGTACTCAATTTAACACGAGGCTGAGTGTACCCCAGCGTGCCAAGCATGCAAGCACTGAAGAAAAGCCTCCAGTGTTCTGGCCGGAATTTGAACCTGGGTCGCCCGATTCGTAGTCAGAAGCGTTCCCATCTGAGCTGCTGCAGCGCTACTACTACTACTACTACTAATAATAATAATAATAATCATCTTGCCTGGGACAAACCATAAGAATTAAAATTCAACGAGCTTTGCTCCATTCCACTAAACTTCGTCGGGGACCAAAAGAGCTTCAACTTACAGAGAATTGCAAACAAAAATGAGATCGGAAGCGATCACTGGATGAAGTTATATTTGCCTTTTGAATCTTTCTGACCGTGTTCCAGGTGGTGCTTCTCTTTCAAAATTATCTTTTAGAAAATTGGCGACATGGCGTATGATCAAAAGAGTAATAAATCCGACGTTTCAAAGAACATATACTGTTTTCAACATCAGGGGCACAATATATTTACATATTTACACACATGCATGCACAGATACGATACAAATATATATCATACGTGTTTTCCCCTTTTCGTGTTAGCTAATTACATAAGAAGCGTAAACATACAAAAAAAAGGCCATTACTACTCATGTAACTGGAATCACTACTAAACCAAATGTCATCGCATATATAGGTGTTAGAACACGTATTTATTATACGTATTGTTCTCAGAAAAGTTTCAATCTTGCTCACTGAGAAAAAGTAAATAATAATAATAATAATCAAGTCCTGCCTGGACATGTTGATAAAAACCGTAATCACGATATGTTTACTTGAAAAATTCTGGAAACGATAAGTGCTACTTATTTAACTGCTAATATTAATTATAGGCTACTTACACTGCTAACCATTGTTATTCATTAAACATCTTTGGGAGATTCTAAGTGGACATTCGTCACACTCAAATTCGATATCTGCTTCGTAATACGAAAAGATTAACTTGGTACAATCCATCCTACAGCGCCCAGAATTAAATTTTACCTTAATGGAAAATCAGAAGTTCCATCGCGGAGTCAGGGAGATGGCGCGCGCCTGTTACTTCGTATTGAACAGTAATTTCTTCATGGGCGAAGGTGAAAAATTGTACATATGTGCAGAAATAGTTGTAATAGACCTTATTACATAAACTAAACACTTTTCAAAACATAATTATGTCAAGATTCATATATATGGCGTTTCCTTAACACCAGTCCCGCACCTACCAGTTGAAAACGCTATTGCGAAACGAACTACTTTTCTATTGTGTTTGTGATGTTATTGTACAGCTGTCTCATGAATCTACCATGTAAGTATCCTTTTTCTCTACCTGTTTTACCATTTTATATATATAACTCATCTTGATGACCTTTCGGGCTCTGTAATCTTTTATCAGAACGATTTAAATATACCTAAGTGGGTTTGACAATGATAAGTGATGCTTATTTAATCAACCTTTTGTTTTACAAGGCAGTATAGGTTCTCAGATGAGCAGAGCCTCTCATGTTGGAGGTTCCTATGGTGATGTGCAATCCCTCCAGAAGGGATTCTCAAGCAGTAGAGGTTCCTGTGGTGGTGAGCAATCACTCTAGCTGGGGTCCCCATACAGTGGTAATCTCTCTCTAACAAAAAACACTCGCCAAGTGTCAGAGCCCGATTTTGATGAAAATTCGTATGTAGGTACAATGCCTAGGTAAACCTTCACAGCCAAAATCATAGGTGCTGTCACATCCAAAATTATTACTGCTATTGGTTAACAAATAGCAACAAGGGGGCCCAAGGAAGAAGGAACGTAGTGAGCAAGTAAATCAGTAACTGAGTAAGAAAAACGCTCTTTCTTTTACAAACTGTTAAATATATTGAAAGAAAATGTCTATTAATTGGTAATGGACAGAAGCCGATACATACGACAATGGCCTTCATATTGAAATGTTCCAAGAAACGCCATGACGAGGTTAGTTTTGGCACAACTCTAATCCTGTAGGACAAAATGACGTGTGAAAGCGACCTGGAGAATGTGTGAAACGAATGATGAGAAAACGTTTTCTGCTGAAACAGTTGAAGGAACGAAATCCAAACGGTTACATTAGAGGTTACCGAAATCTTGGGAAATATTTTTGTACTCTGAACTGCTGCTCAACCTTCCCAGTGTCACTTGGCCATCTGGAACACCAACCACCAAGCAACAACAGACTGACTACCTAGTCCTCGTAGTCCAGGCGGTAACGTCGCGGATTCTGGAACGGCAATGAGTAGGCACGTGGGTTCCAACCCAACGGGCAACTACTCCGACTGAGGTTTTCCAGATATTTCCCTCAGTTTAACCAGCGAATGCTGGAATGAAGCAAGTTGATCTTCACAAAGGCCCTGACTAAACTCGAATACTTCCTTATATTTCAATATCACAAAGTGTTGTAGATTTTACGTAGCAATATTATTCTAGAGTTACAATGACAGCTGGGTCCATGACGTTTGGGCGCAAAACCTTTTATCTAAATAGGTTATAATGTATTTCATAACTAAAGCCCGGATATTTAGGCACTGAAGTCACAAAAATAGGCACTGGAAGTTTTGAATAAGGTCAAAAAATGTAACTGAACTTGTAAAACTTCCACAAATAATTTGGCAAAAATTAGACTACCACCTAGAACACAGCAAAGTTTCTGCACATCACGCAGAACTTGTCTCTTACCAGTTAAAAAAAGGAAACACACTATTAATAGAAAGTTATTTCAGATTTCATAAAAACAGGCAATATACATTGAAATAGGCAAAATAAAATTTGTCTACTCGATCATTCACCTTTTACTATTTCATTGTGCGTTATAAGTTTTAGGTTTGTGCATATTACGTAAATACGGCTCACATCTAGAAGAAAGAGAGATAAGAGTGAGTGTTAATTTGGAAAGAAAAAAGCCTAGACCTGCTGTGTTCTTTGTGTTCTATCTGATGGACTTAATTTCGAGTCATTCCATGCCAAATCAATAGAATTTTAAGTAAAAATCTGCCTCACACACCTCAGATTTCAATGATTTTTGGTACATGAGTGCTACCTTTGGAGCATATGAAAAATCTAAAATTTTAGATTTATCGAGCCGCTAGTTTTTGAAATATAAATTATTGAACATTCGAAGAATTGCCAAATTTTGACACACCCTCGTACACAAAAATGGCTATCTCTGTAACTCTTTGTCCTAGAGAGCTTATCTTTGGTTCATTTTAAAGCTACTGAATTAGACTTTCATATGATATGTAACTCGATGGAATAGTTTAAAACAATATATATTTTTCAAAAATTCTCAAAATTTTCAAATTTTGATTTCTCAAAAACCCACGATTTTAAAAATTTCAAAAAATTCTCAAAAATACTTTATACCATCCTCTTACATCTCCGTAAGTTTCATTTTGGGATCATCATTAGATTAGCCGATACGAGAAATACACGTTCAGCAGGTGTTTAGAAAATAGTTAGTTGACTAAACGGTACATTAATAATAATAATAAAAAAAAAGAAAGAAGACGTCTAACAAAACTCATGATAGGGATTAATATTTTGCTAGTTCTGCACTTTCGAAACGATCTACTGAAAGTTTACATAATGAATCAATTTGCAACGAACAGGAACGAAACCTCGCTTATAGCAGCTTGGCTTGGAAAAAATATATATGAACGCACTACCATGTAAAATGCCTGCTGCTAACTTAGCTCTAATGATCCTTTCTTGAGTCCAGGTACTGTTGCAATTTCTCTTCAATCATCTTCTGTTCGTCTTTTGGTAAAGTGCAAGCTCGGCCAGTTGCTGTGATGGGGGCTGACTTTGCAAATACATCATTTCAAGAAATCCAGAGTGTATCAGGAACTGAGGGATAAGAGAAAGAAGGAGAAGGTCCTGATGGGTGAAGGGACGTAATTTTCACTTCATCTTTTTCTAAAACATAGCATAGCCACCACCTGTCGTTGTATATCGAAATGACATACCCGTTCATTCCATCAAAGTTCAACTTCTCTGGACAAGGTACGATCAAATAAGTAGCTTATAATGTTGCAGATGAAAACGGCTTAGCATAAACTTTAATAAAATAATAAGTACCGGCCCGGGCTTTAATTATCATTGTCTGTGACGTACGTTAGAAGATTTCGTCGCTTCCAAACAGCTTAGGACAAGCGCGAGATGATTATTATGGTTGACGCTAGCCTCACTAGGGCATGTTAAAAAAAAAATTGGTGGAGAGAGATACAATTTATTTTGGTACAATTTAAATGAAACATTTTCATCAAAATATTAAAATTTGACTGCTATATAGAAAACCCCCCACATCATTCAAACCGGTAGGAAACAAGTTAGATAAGGTTTGTTTGGGATAGTTTAAGTTAGATACTTTGTCTTTATATATGTTTTAAGATTGAATTCACTAGGAATCGGATCTAAAATTTGAATTTTTTTTTAGAAATTTTGAAATATACACTTTTTAAAACAATTCCATCGCGTTACATATCATATGAAAGCCTATTTCAATAGCTTTAAAATGAACCTAAGATTAGCTCTCTAGGACAAAGGGTTACACAAATAGAGCCATTTTTGTGTACGAGGGTATGTCAAAATTTGGCAATTTTCAATAATTTATATTTCAAAAACTAGCGGTTCGATAAATCTAAAATTTTGGATTTTTTCATATGCTCTACAGGTACAACTTATATACAAAAAATCATTACAATCGGAGTGAGTGAGGTAGAAAAGGTGTGATGAATTGACGTGGAATGATTCTTTCACGACATTTTACAGGCAATATATTGAGTCTCCTTAAAGTCGAGTCACTACGGAATCTTTATCTTTCAGTATCTTAAAGCAAAATAAGAGAATTGATGAGCAAAACTAAAAACGTGTTAACAGTTTCACGAACTAACAAACTACTTGGCTGAGTGTGTCTCATGAAGTCAAGTAGTTAGTTAGTTGGTGAGACTGTTACACGTTTTTAGTTTTTACATAAAACGTATTGCTTTGCGCAGCAATTATCTTATTTTGTCTTAAGTATATAAAAGAAAAGCTTTGACCTGGAAAATTTCAGTATCTTTATCGTTCTAGAGATTAAAAAAATTCAATCTGCAAGAACTAGTCTGTTGCACCTAGAAATGGAAAGTGGGGGTAACCCATTAATCTTACTAAACAAACAACGAGGCGTCCGAAAATCACTTTCATTCTTTTCTCCGATGTGTCGTTTTAACTTCCAGAGCAAAAAAAGTTTTTAAAAAATTATTCAGGAGGGGGGGCGTGTGTTATGGCACTAATTTCTTGTAATTCAAGATGAGTTAGCCCATTCGCTCTCAATCGAAAAGAACGTCTATTTTCTCCGTGACGGGCTAAAACTGGTTGCATTAACCATTTATTACTTTCTGTCTTTCTGATCTGCTATTTCTTTTCTTCTAACTTTATTTTATCGATTTTAAAATAAGCTTTTTTTTTTTCAAATGTAGGCCCACTATTACAGGCCATTTCCATTTTAGGACAGGCAGGCTATGTACCATCATCAGCAGCGTTTTTAATTATTTTTTATGTATGAAACTTCAGTCCAAAATAAGAGACATATATATATATATATATATATAATAAATAAATAAATCACAGCCATATTCAATCCATAGTGGATGAGGCCTCTCCCCGAAGGGAGGAGTTGGTCTACTGCTCCCACGCTGACCAGACGGGTTGGGAGAGGAGAGCCGAAGCTCTCACTGTGATCGTCACTGTCTTTATTCACAGCAGCTCCCCAGTTGTCCTCACGATGCTGGGTCAACACCGAAATTTTTGAGCCCCCACCGGGAATCGAACCCGGGACCGCTCGCATTGAAGTCGAGCGCGCTACCGACTAGGCTACGCAGAAGCTCATATATATATATATATATATATATATATATATATATATATATATATAATATATATTTTGTCGAACAAAATTGGTGGAAATATAGCGTGTTCAATATAATAATATCACTTCTCTGAACATAAAATGGTAAATTTCCATCAACTTTAGAAACGCATCTCGATTACTACTATATAGATAAGTGGATGATTTTATGTGGATAGTAGATATCAAAGTGTAGTATTGGAAACGCGCAGAACGAATAAATAGGAACGGCACAAGAACACCAATATTTCTAATAAGGATGTGGACTCTACATGACAGAGTTCTCAATGACCAACCCAGAACAACCAACCACGCCGAAGCAGCTCATCGCGGACTACAGTCCGAGCTTCAAATGGACCACCCATCGATTTGGCGATTTATAGATGCACTTCGGAAGAGCCCCCAAAAACTGGACTTGGTGTGCGAGGCAATGCTTCGAGGAGAAGAGCGCCGCCCCCGCCCCACCAAAAAAAAGAAGGAAATATATTCAGGCGGGTGAACGAATCTGCCGTTTAGTAAGAAATCTGGAAACTGTTCACATAATAGAACGCCTGCGGAGTTTGGCCCATAATTCAGTCATGGAATGAAGAATGTAACATAAGACAAAATATATTATTCAATATCTATGTTAGATTTCGCTGTTTCGTTCTTGTTTCACTGTTGATTCCTTTCCAAAATCTCTGTTGCAAGTACGTCGTAATGGAATTAATAGTAATAGTAATGCAATGTTATGAATAGCTATGAAGTTATGAATATGCCTATTTCTCTACGTTAGAGATACAGTATTATAAAGATAACTTGAAAATCTTATTTTTGGGTGTCATAGGCTGCCTACAGCAATTTTATTTTGCCTACTATTCCTATTTCAATGTATAGTGCCTATAGGCACTATACAATGCAATGGTTTCTCATTATTATGCACTTCTGTGAAGTGTTCTCATTTAAGTAATCATTTAAAACAAATGTTAATGAAAAAACCCACTGTTTTTTAAAGTGAGCCCAACCTGAAATAGGTTTTATTGGGCTTAGACCACCTTGGCAAGCCCTGGATAGGGGATGGGAAAGAATT
This sequence comes from Lepisma saccharinum, assembly GCA_022664845.1. NCBI lineage: Eukaryota > Metazoa > Arthropoda > Insecta > Zygentoma > Lepismatidae > Lepisma > Lepisma saccharinum. The sequence goes on along the minus strand of JAGDQP010006757.1, from coordinate 14,178 downwards.
CGGGAAGGTGTCGGGTAGGTGCTATCCCGGCATTTTCCTGTTGTGACTGAGGAAAAACCTCAGTCAGGATGGTCGGTTGCTGGGATTGAACCCAGGACCTCCCAAATGCTACGCCAATGCACTAGCACTGAGCTACGGCGGCTCGGTACCCGACACCGACTACGGTCGCCTACTAAGTACTAATCGATTGTTCTGTAAAGTAAAATGCGTGTTCTGTATCTGATATTCTAGATGTGACTTCAACCAGATGACAATGTTTTGGAAATTTCTGTACTACCGACTTCTGTTATACGGTGTTGAATATACTGTACTTCAAATGTATATTATTTCATATGTAGTGTGTGATGTAAAATCAAAGAGTGATATAACTGCAAGGACATACATACGCCCTTTATATTGTGTCCTTGCACTTACATTACCCGTAGATTTCCATCACGTCCTGCGTTCTACGCAACTACATAGAGCATTACCAATTATTTTACTACAATATATGAAGTCGCTTTTAAATATAAACGTTAAAAGTCTGTTTCTATGGCTTTTAACCAGTTAGTAACAAATTTTTGGTACAGTGCAATTTATGGTAGCCAAGAAATGTACGAGAAATGCAATGTTTGTAATGCGTGTGGAAATGTTGAAACGCTAAATACAACAAAGTTTTGGGTCATGGATGGGCGAAATGACATGGGACTATTCAGCCTCTTCCGCGCTGACATTGAGCACATGAAATGTGTTGTAGGCGTCGTGTGCCTCGCGTATAATGCAATAATCTAACCTGACTTTACGTATCCCGTCTAGGCTCGCTCAACATTGTCAGTCAATGCGAAATACAAAGTGACACGACACTGTTTCCTCCGGATGGCGTCACTTTTGTATATGTCGATCACATGGCGGTGTTATTTATGTAAATAATTATTAAACATTTGGTTTTCGTAACTCATCTTCGGTTGCTAGTTATCGCAAGGTGTGCCTGTGTGAATTACAATAATTACAAAGAAATACTTGCTATACAGCATACACACATCAAAATATGACTCAATACTGGCTACCATAAAGTGCACCCTTGCCCAGATTTGATGAAAAAAGATACCCACTTGAAAATATGTTATTTCTGGTCTATATATTTAATCTTGCTGGTATGTGTACTCTAAAACTCACATACACTTATACAACCGTAACTCAAGTACTCACAATAATGCAAAACACGTAGCAGTAACGGTGTACTCATAAAATGGAACTTTTGGAAAGGAAAAACAAGATTCACATCATTCAATATCGTTTAGAAACGTTGCCTATCATGAAAGGCATCAATTCGATACACTACCCACAGATGAATTCCTCCCTTTGCATTTTTCTATCTTCCTTCATGAGGCTTATCACTTACACGGTAACTGAAAAGCATAATATCATATTCTTAAACATAAAATTATTGCATGCCATTCTCATATTTTGAAACATACTTCGCTGTTTTGAGCAATGGGTGATTGGATCCAACAAGTTTTCTCAAATGCAGGGCCACATTTGCAATTTCGTCGCTTAAAAGCCACCGGAGACTAAGAAAAGACGTTGGATAACCAACAATTTTTTCTGCTTCCGAAACCGCTCTATTCCAATCCGGTTTTTTGTTCTGTGCTGGCTCCGTAGCATTTCTATTGTCCGTAGTATAAACATGCCTTGCACTATACAACACAGGGAACACCTGAGAGGACGGAGTAAATATTTGTCCAAATGTTTTCGTCCGAAAAGTATGGCTTTTAAAACACGAACGATGTAGCACTTTCAATGTACATATCCTGAAACTCTGAGCCATTTTCACAGATTGATAGTTTTCATTGCAAACACCTGAGTTCAGAAATATCGAAACTAGTAATAGCTGCAGTTATGTCTTTACCACATAACGCACTTGACACGAACACAACACGTTTCACATTAAGAAATAACTGTTTACTTCCTTCATTGCCTCAGGTCCAATAGCACTGCAGCGACTTCACGATTCAAGGTCGCGCCGCTCATATCTTCAAACGTTGTTGTCATATTTCTGTACAGAGATGGATATTAACGCTCTTGCAGAACAGTATCTTGAGTTTGCATAGCAGAAAAACAATTTTATTCCTCTTATATTCCGATGTTTTCCGCACATATGTAAAATATACATTTAACTCACTCAATGAATGACTCATAATACAGGTTTGACATCGCAGCTAGATTTCTTGCATATATTTGCGGTCAATGACACAGTTTCAATCAGATACACATTCTCAGGTCATACCGCGTAAGAAAAAACAAAATTCTGTATTTAATGCCAAAATCAACTACCAGTAATTGCAATTTTTTAATCCGAACTAGGACAGCTTAGGCATTGGTTAATTTGTTTCATTAGAACATCATTGCCATTGCATCTGACGCGGAGTCGCTGACCTTCTTTTGCATTTTTTAAAATTGTAATATGTAATTCGTATGTTGGTCCATGTCGTACAAACCAACTTCTAGTCAACCAATCATTTTTTAAAAACTGTATTTTCTTTTGTAACATGTTGAAACAATTTTGTAATTTTTTTTTATTATATTTATTTATTTTTTACTTTCTTTGTACAAAAGTCTTATTACACAAAGGATGATACTTTGTAGTTCTTTTTTATATCATGTCCCACATAGCAGAGTACGTCCGTGGGACGTCCGATTTAGATCCCATTACCGTCAGAATGGTCCTGCTCCCATAGCGATGTCCTAAGGACGTCCGTGGGATAACTCTGTGGGCAATACGAACAGTTCATCCCGTATGGATGTCCCCTGGATGTCCCCCGGAAAGCCGTACGGGATTACCTACCTGGAATTTCTATAAATTAAATGGACCTTACTGTTATTATTATTTAATTAATTATAACTATGCGAAGGATATGCCTTCGTATAGTTAAACGAAGGATTAATTATAACTATACGTCCCATGGATGTAAACGGGACTTAAACAGGACGTCCTACGGACGTCCCGATATCCTGCTAGGAGATCCGTCAGATATCCCTGGGACGTCATTTTGCTATGTGGGGTGACAATTGTAATACTTACTATTGTAAGCTAATGTACAAGCTGAAGAAATTGGATTGAATTGAATTGAACCACTAGCGTAGCTAGTTAAATCTCCGTTGCCTCGCTGATATTAGCACAGCGCCAGCTTTATTTCTTGAGATGGAATACAATAATGACGATTGTTTATTACCGAACTATTCCATGGTGATCATCACATCAAACAAAAGAAAAAAAGTTCATCTGAAGAAATTCCGAAATTTGCTTAGTTCAGGAACTCAAAATTTAGTGGCATTGTCACAAGTAAAGTCATATTATCTAGAAGAGTTATATCAAAGCGGGGTCGGTGATCGGCTTAGCAAATCACAATTGAGGGAGTACCCAATACACTATTTAAGTTAAGTTTATGATTGACGAATGCAGCTTAGAGGGGGATTCAATCCTTGTCCTATTAAACTATTGAATCCTTTGACAGTAAAACTCTTATGTTGAGAGGCGGCCTGAGCCTCAGATGCCTAAAGGTCCTAAAATAAAATTCGAAAACTCCCTATGCGGAACTCCATCAATCATAAACATCGTTTTAATGGACATATGGGCCATGGGGTCAGTGTTCGATTTGTGCAATTTCCACAGAGGAGGAAGAAATAGTGAGATATGTATTATACGGTATTTTGGGATTGTCCATATCCCAGGTTAGAGGTATATCTGTAAAAAGTACCAGAGAAGATTTTTGCTGAGAGGGGGATAATCCCAACCATCCCCAGCTACAAATCGAACACTGCATGGGGTACTACTTCGAGTGCGATTTGCTAAACCGACACCGCTTACGTCAGTAATTTCGTGTAATATTCGACAGTATAATGTTATATTGTGTAGCCACTGTAAAAATTTGAACCCTGCTAATAGGACATGTATCTGTTGTGAAAAGCGCGTGTCGAGATATATGACGTCATTTGTGACGATGTTTCCGAACTTAGGGCGCCTGTAACAACGAAACTACACATAATTTTGAAATTCTTCAAAAGGGCTTTTTTTTTCTTGTTTTGACTAAATAATCACCTCCAGAAATTTGTACCATTATTTCGGGGACACCCTGTAAATATTTAAACGGAATACATTATGTTCAATCAAATAATACTGAAATCGTGGTTACCGAATAGTTTCAAAATCTCGAGTAATTAAGGGATGGTGAGATGTACGTTGAAACTAAACAAAGATTCGAAAGAATTAAGTTAACTACAAGTTTTAGAAATTCTAGTGAAAATAGACAGAATTTCGAGATAAAACTACGCAAGAGATTAAGCGCTTTGGAAGTTAGAAGCGCAATAGGATATCAATAACAAAAATAAAATATTAACTGAGATAATAAACACGACCAAGGAAATAACAGGCATCAAGAAGAAAAATCTAGCATAATCTCATAGGAAACTAAACATTTAATGAAGATAAGAACTGAATGGAAGAAGAGGAAAATAGTATAAAGAGGATTGAATGCCTGGAAGTAAATAAAATCTTAAGGAAGGGAATAAGAGAAGATGTATCAGAAAGATACAACGAAGATATTGTTAGGAATACAATCGAGGAAAACAAGAGCCTGAAGTAAACTAAAATAACAGCTTATGGTAGGGATAAAACAAATACTAGAAGATAAGAGACGCGATGGGACCATAACCAGAAATAAGGAGGAATCCATTAAAATGTTAGAAAATTTCTACAGAGAATTGTAGGGTCTATTACTCCGGTGAAAAACTTCGAAAAGAAAATTATGTAGAAGTTCCAGAAATAATGAAAGAGGTGGATAAAGTACTTATAGAGATGAAGAAAGGAAAATCGCTAGAAGAAGATGGACTTATACCAGATATGTTTAATTAAATGGGGAGGTGAAATGATGGAAGATGAACTTAGCAAATTATTATCAGTGAGCCTCAGGAAGAGAATAATGCTATTATTATTTTGTTACATAAGAAAGGTACCAAAGACTACAGAGTCCTTATCGAGCGCTACAGACCAATTCATTTACTGTCAGTTCCACACGAAACGTTCACCAAACTTATTCTGAATGGTATTAAACGAGACGTATATTTTAACAAGGAAAGGAATCAAGACGTATATTATCGTGAATTTTTTACAATGTATAAGTTTTGAGTGAGTTTATGGAAAAGACTAATGAATATAATCTTTCATTGAGTCTAGCATTCATAATTATTAAAAAGTCTTCGATTCGGTCTCTGGTAGCAGTACTTTGAAGGCAGCGTCACAAGTGTAGACTGCCTCTTTTTACTAATAGAGCTGCAGGTCGAACCTTGTTATAGTGAAGGAAACTATAAAAATGTGAAGATTCGAAACGAATTCTAATTTCTTTCCAAAGCAAACAAACGTGGTGAAAGTATTTTCTTACAACAGACAGTGAACATTATTTCATCAATCGCTCAAGGTAACCAACCTTACACAGATCTTTACTAACCAAAATCCAACTAAGCCAACAATCCAACTTATCAAACCATAAAATAGTAATTAATTCTAAGTAAATTATCAATATAATTAAGTCACATTCGTATGACTTATTCATGGGTGCACTAAAACACATAAGTACACAGTAGTATGATAGGCAAGAACATACTACAAACAAAGTGGAAAGGTAGCGGCCACGGCCTTATTTAGGGTAGTATCTCGGCATTCGCCTGGTGAAACTGATGGGAAGCCATTGGAAAACCTCAGTCAGAGTATTCGGCCGTGGGTTTATACTCATATAGTCGATAAATGGAGAGAGAAAACTACTACACGCTTTAGGGCATCTTGTCATATACGCGCACATGCGTTGGTTGCGTTAATGCGTTATTACACTGTTTCCCTCGTTTTCGCCCTTTTTTTAGTTTAAGCTACAACCCGGTGACATTTTTCTACAACTTGTGCAGGTATTCGATTAATTTTTAGTCTTAGGGGTACTTGACTCTTGCCTTTCTGTTGTTTAACATTGTATTTCTATAATTAGTGGCTAATGAGCAGATCTGTTAATTGTGTCCAAGTTCTGTAGATACCTTGTGATTTGCATCTCCTAGTGATCGGGAAATATACGAATTTAGTTTTTTGGGATATGTTTATTGAAATAATAGCGTTTACACGACAGTCGGCCACACTGACCTTTGTCATTGGCATACATTGCATTAACATCTGTTGTAAGAATGACTTACATAGATTCCTAGTATAACGTAGTTGGCCACACTGCAATTTTACAGTGTGATAAAACCGATATTACATCTGTTGTATAGTCTGTTTGTCTTATAATTTACGAGACCGAACATATAATATGATGTAGCGCGCCTTGTTTTGTGTGCGTTATCTGCTTTGAGGGTGACTAGCCATTTGACACATGTGATTGTTTTTTTTAGTATGTTTTTTTTTATCTTTTTGCCATCTCGGTAAGTAGAGTACACCTAGCCTGCTACTCCACATTTGCATATTTTAATTAAAAACTAAAATTAAATTGAGCTTAACTCTTGCGTCTTACCCCTTTCCCCGGCTAGGAACACACATTTCTACTCCGGAATGCCACAGGGCATTTGCCTTTTTTTGGATAAAAAAAAAATAATAGTGGGGTTGGCTTCAACGAGATACCTACAGGCGCAAAGAAATTAATTTTGTTAATGAAAAAAAGAAATGAGAAAGAAGATTGAGAGGTTAAAAAGAGAAGTCTTTTATATTGCAAGATAAAGAACATAAATGAATATTTTAAAAAGAAAACATGAAATGCTTATTGGTAATGATGACAATGAGACATGAATGTAAGATATTTCAAGTACTTGTGAATATTAAGAAGATCTAGGAACATTGTATTGGCAGTAACATTGTTTGATACAATTTTAGTTAGGGTTGATGCTTGATTGAAAGAATTATAAACACAGATTTTGTTTATTAAAATGTAATTTGACTAAACTTGTGCTGCAAAGCTTCCAAAGGCCTTATTAAATTACAGGAAGGTAACGAACACGAAAAGAATCATTGAATATAAGTTGGTATTGAGATATGTAGAAATATAAACACTGATTTTGCATAATAAAATGTAATTTGACTGAATTTGCATAGAAAAGCTTCCGAAAGAGTTGATAAATTATAGAAAGGTAACGAATACAAAAGAATCATTGAATGTAAGTTGATATTAACATATACAAGAACTGACACAGAAACAAGAACCTAGTGTACCGAATAAAATGTAATTTGACTAAATTTGCATAGAAAAGCTCCCGAAAGCGCTGGTAAATTGTACAAATGTTGAATATAAGTTGGTATTGAGATATGCAGAAATATAAACACTGATTGTACTGAATAAAATGTAATTTGACTAAATTTGCATAGAAAAGCTCCCGAAAGCGCTGATAAATTGCACAAATGTTGAATATAACTTGGTATTGACATATACAAGAACTGACACAGAAACAAGAATCTATTGTACCGAATAAAATGTAATTTGATTAAATTTGCATAGAAAAG
>JAGDQP010006756.1:0-70625 GCA_022664845.1 Lepisma saccharinum | reverse complement strand
AAGTATTGCTAACCGAATAGGGAAACTGCTGAAAAGATATCAAATTAGAGATATCTTGTGTTATAGAGCACCAGTAAGAACTAAAAGCAAACTGGAAACCGTCAAAGGTTCACCTATACACAATCCTATGTGTTACAGTAGAACATCAGTAATCCGACCTCCGTTGGTTCGACTTCTTGTATAATCCAACCATTACACAGATTGAGGAATGACAGTGGATTTCTGCACTTGTCCTTGAAACACTACGTATATTGTTGAGTCAGTTAGCTGGTGACACTTGACCATTGAGTGTTCTGATGCTTTACTTTACGAGTATTTATTGTTACAGCAGTGATTTTTGACAAGGTGTACAGATTTTTTGCACTTTTTCCTAGCTTTACCAAATGGATTTAGTTGGACTTTACTGTACTGTATTAAATAATTTTGCTCCACTGATCCGTTCTTGCATTCCGACCATGCTCTCGGTCCCATAAGTGACGGATTAACGGGGTTCTACTGTATATAGAAGTTCAATTTCGATTGTAGTAAAATGTACCCGTACATCTGTTGCTAGGGTGATCCGATTGACCCGACCTGGGAAATGAATGAATTAATTGTTTTTTCGTGCTCTTGGCGGTAACGCCTTCGGTCACGAACACCCATGAAAGTGACGCTGTTCAAACGCAAGGAGATATAATTAAAAACACTACTTTGCCCTCCGCATTACCGAATCGAAATCGAGTCACCAGGTCAGAACGGGTCTCAAGCATAGAACCAGTACCGGTGACCGGTTTCAGCTCTGCTTGATAACTTTCCGGATTGTTGTGGGACAATACCTCTCGTCACCGTTTTTTTAACTAGCTCTCCAGCTTGCATCAGGCTGCAAAAGAACCTCCAACAAATAAAGAGCCTAGCAGGCGCAATTAGGAACATGTCGCCAGGGGCGAGTATATGCACAGGCAGAGTAGGCAGCTGGCTACGGCGGCAAATTCTGTAGCTGGCCTTTCGGTACTTCTTTATACATAGTCCCATGCTCTTAAGACAACTTCACTTAAATATAATTCCCATTTATAATGAACCTGCTGCCGTTGACACCATACCATGTGTGTGATGCAATTGCATAAATTGAATACATATATTAAGTACTCGCTCGCAATGTTAATTTATCTGTTTGTTTGCTACTGCTCAGTTTTGAAAAACTTATAAGGCAGAGAAACAAGAACTGAGGACCAATACATTAAGCACTTTTTTTTATGAAGCATTTTGTAATCAATTTTCAATTGATGTTTGTGTTAAATTAGGATTGGCATAGGATATTTATTTATTTACAATTACTTGTCTTTTTAATTAGTCAAATAGAGATACACTTACGCGATCAAATTCTCAAAGATAACTCGTTCCAAGTACTTTTTTAAGCCCAGAGTATGTATTAAAGAAAAAAAATGGGCGAGAAATTCTTCGGTGCCTAAGGCAGAATAATTGTAAAACCGCCACTGGATGTTCTAATGCAATATTTAATGAATATGAATAAAATTAAAGAAATATTTCGGTAACAAATTATCAATAAGTGAACATAATTTCTAAGCGTTCGTAAAAGTAGGTGTCATTTATGTTAAGTGAATTGAATTGAAATAGTAATATCAATTCATGAAAGTTTAATGTGTGCGGGACAGTAAGGATAAAGAATAATGCAACAGTAGTGCATTAAAAGAAAAATATATATTTTTGGCATTATTTCAACAATTTAGTTCAGAATAAGTCTCGATTTATTTCCAGAGATATCTGATGGGCCATAAAGAAAAGTCCTATCTCGTAGCAGATCAGGACTTGGGGGGTTTATTGCCTATCTCGTAGCAGATCCGGCCGGTTAGGTAGGTTGGTCCATCTCGTAGCAGATCGAACCAGGGAGAGGGAGAGGAGTTGGCATGACTATCTCCCGGATCGAAATAGTGCTTTCTGATGAGCTCCGACGCCTTTTTATTCTGTTCTGGACTGCTGACTCTTCAGTTCCTGGAAATATCAATTTTGAGGGGATATCAGTGTCATATTCTATGACACCACTTAGGAATGTGACCCGAAATACGATGATAAAATTTATAGTTAAAAAATTCACTAGGCGGGAAAAATATCGACACATGTAGCCCTTCCTCAGGAAAATCCTGGATGCTCCGCTGAATTTCAAGGTGCTGAAACAAAATCTTAATCAATTCATTTGATCTAAGATGTCGTATTCCACAACATACTTCAAAATCAACCTGTTGAATATTCTTTTATTGTTTAATAACTGATTATAATTACATTTGTCATAGATGATGCTACAAGCAAAAATTTTAAATATATATCTGTTCTGTTTCCTTTGTACGTTTCTTACATATTGTACTAACCATGTATATTTGAATAATCAGCTTGTTTTAGAACTAGTAAAAAAAGGTCTTACGTTGCTCAGGAAAGATTATACAATGAAATTAGAATCTAGTTCTAACGGCTTGATTAGTTAGATTTCTTATTAATTGTTTACAAATTTTCTTTTCATCTGTATTCAGATTATTTCCTTACTTTACATCACTTTGTTCAAACAACAGGTTTTAATTTATCGATGTCGTAGAGATTCTGAAAGTCCATTTTAACAATATGGCTCCAATTAACGAGACACAATTAAATCAATTTCATGAGATATTGTTAAAATTCCAGGAACATTTTCAAGAAGTTATCGTCCGGGAGTATACTCTTTCTTTTTATTTGTACTCACTCACACATTTTTTATATACAGATGTGTTCAAAGTTTGGTATCTTTATTTTGACGCCTGCTACATACTTGGCAGTGTTTCTTATCATCTCAGTCAGAATCTTATTTCTGCAATTGATATCTTGTTGATATTCTATCATTTCCAAGACACTGAATCTGTCACTTAGTTCCATTTCGAAATTCTGTCTGTTCTTTGCTAACTAGCTAACGGCTATGCTTACGTAACTCGAAAGTACCGTACTGTAAGAACAACCGTTCATCATTGCATTCTATCCTCGGCAAGATAAAGCCAGGTTTCATCACGAACACCTACCTTTCGAATTGTCCTCTTGCTCTTCCCAATAGTCCCTTAATCTCAGGCTTATCAACCATGTTGGAATATACATGTAATCTTCGTTTCTCCATATCCAAGCTACATGGCCTGTCCATCTTAATCGTCACAATTTCATTATTCTTACAACATTGGGTGAGTAGTACAGTTTGTGGAGTTCTTCATTATGCAGTCTCCTCCATTCTCCGGTCATCTTATATCGTTTCGGCTAATATGTTTTTCTTAAAGTCTTATTTTGAAACACACGTAAGTTATGCTCATCTGCCAGGGTCCTACTCCAACTTTCGCAACCGTAAAGTATTATCGGCAGAAAATCACGTTCTGTATATTTTCAATTTCAACTTTCTTGATATTAATCGCGAGGTTAGGAGTTTGTGGACTAATTAGAAACATGTACTGCTCAATGCTAAACGACTTTTTATTTCTTCCGTGGCCTCGTTCTTGCTTGTTACATATGCTCCTAATTATTTAAATTTGTTTACTTTCTCTATGTTCTCATTCTTAAATTGTTATAACTTATTATTATTACCTATCCATACTCTGTTTATGGGAACACTGAGACACATCCTCACTAGTTGAACCAGCTCTCCCAAACCGTGATATAGTATAACTTTTTCCCATTTGATAGAATCATATGCTTTCTTAAAATCAACAAAAAGACTGGTGAATCGTTTCATTTTATTCTCATTTCTTCTCTAACATTTATCTCAAGGTGTTGACGAGCTTGGAGAAAGATGGACATATCTCTCATTTAAAAAAAAAACAACAACTAAGTTACATGTTTAATTTGCAAATTCTTGAGACAGAACGGATACTCTAGAACAGTGGTATTCAAACTTTTTTTTCGCTCGCGTACCTCAGAGACACTATTTCACTCAACTTTGTACATCCAAAGTTGATGATGTATATTTATTTAATACAATATTTTGGATTTATTCTTTTGAATTTTAAATCCTCAGTTTTTGGGAACTTTTCACGGTGTGATCTTTGTGCTGCTCTGGAGTAGTACCTATCTGATCCTATTTGAAATGTCTTTGAAATGAACTAATCCATAAATTGAAGAGTTTAAATTTCGGATCGTAGTGTGTGACGTGCGCAATTACAGTTCTTCAAATTTCTCAGCTAAAAACAAATAATTTCAAGATTTGAAATAGTTAATTTGATACACGTTCATAAGTATGATTGAAATCGCTTTCTCAAAATTTAATTGTGGTTTGTTATTTATCCAGTCCCTTTTAAACTTTGAAAGAAACACAAAGCAAGTAAGTACTCAGGCGACTTAAGAATACGGAGATCATATTTTGTGAGTCAAAATTCGGGACAAATTTTACCACGAAATAATGGAAACCTCACCCCTTTCATTTGCTGGTAGTTTGAGGGGTCAACCAAAGATAAAAAAGATATTTTAGGCTATAAATTTACGAGCGTCACGCGCCTGGAAGATGTGAATTTAATGCGTAAAAACAAAGAAAGAGCCTAACCTAACCAAAAAACTTTACAAGAAAATAAGAAATATGAGCATATGGAAATGTTTAGATACAAGATTTTGACCCCGCCTTGACTTGAATCCGGTTCTCCTATTCAGCAAGCCGTTCTTTTCACTTAACCACGCAATGAGCTCGCAAACACTGATTTGGAAACTTATGCAGCACGGCGTACATGATGATTTTGATGCCTTGCTGCATATTCCAGTCGTCATAGCCTCTAATAAATTTATCCTAAATGTTGCTTTAACAAGTGATTCATTGTTGCCAATATCTTTCGAAACAATAGCACTCACGAGAAAAAAAGGCTATCCTTTTGGTGTTGAGTGTTTAATAACTAACTCATAGTTTGTTTCTTATAACATAATAATTTAAGTTATTGTAAGTAAGCTAATATTAACTAGGTGATCACTTTATTTATTAATAACGAATGTTCAGGAATGCTACAGTGAAACAAATGTAAAAATGACTTTAAATTTTCCCATCAAATTTAATTATATCGCCCTTTTTTATTAAATTTGGGACTTAATAATATTTTTTCAAGAAACTCCAAAATTCTGGACCTTTTAATATTTTTCAGGATACCAGGACACAACTCCTAAATTTTGGACTGTCTCGAAATATTCTGGACATATGGTCACAGCCGAAGCGGGCTCGCGCGAACCTTTTATTAAATATTTTTATTTGTTCCCATCCCTTTTTTAAAATTACTCGTGAAGAAATTCAGTAAATCGAATATTTCCAACGAATGAACGAAGCATGTCCTATAACAGTTGTTTTATTTTTCATGTAATTCCCATTATTGAATAATATTAGGTGCGATACGCCACTGTTCAATCGCTATGCAATAAGATTAGCACGAATAGTTTTCGTGACATAAGAGTCAATGTGTTGAATAACAATTCGCAATGAATTAAAATCTAAGATCATTGTGCTCAACACACTAATGTAAGTTAACATAGATTTACTCTGTACGAAGGATGGTTAATGTATATTTCTCATAGATGGTGCCACAGGCTAGATTTTAACGGTGTATTTGTTCTATGTGCTATAAATATTTTTTTAATATGTTGTGTTAATCACATATATTGGAATTCTTAATTTGGTTCAGAAACAAGAGTCGCAGCTCTTAGATTATTCAGTAAAGGACCTGTATTGGAATCAGAAACTAATTCTGATGTCTGGATAATAGTCAATATCTCTATTATTTATGTACACACTTATCTTCTCTAATTGCAAAAATGCAAAGAACAAACAAGAAGTTTATTTTTGAAAAAGGTTTGGACAAGAAGATCACAAAGGTGTTTTCTTCTGTTCAGACCACAACGTTTACCTTAAAATCGATTTCATCAATATTGGTCGACGACTAACAGAACCTATTAAAAAAAACAATTTTATAAAATACTGCTGAAATGTCCCTTATAATTAAAAACAAATCCCTGGAGCGTCATGAGTACTTAGTTAACACATTATCAGTACTTATTTGATTTAATTCAGAATTTATTATGCAAATAATTTTTTATATAAAAGACGATTGGATAACTTCAGAGGGAATTTTACTAGTTTAGAGAAAGTAAAAGACTAATATAGTAATACGAGTTTAGAGAATAGTAATGCTCGTATATTGTATGGGTAGAACTATTCTGTATCTTTCCGTTTCTTAGTTTGTAAGTAAATTCATTTTCTAAGAAGAAATATATTTTTTTTGTCGTCTTTCTAAATTTATTGTTTTGCTATTCCCAATAGTAAATTAATTCAGAATACTTTCTTGTACTTAATAATTAAGACTTCCATAAATATTTAATTACATCTATATTTCATATTCTGTTTTAATGTCACAAGTATCCTAAACCCTTACAAGTTCTGCATTCATCACTGATGAAATTGACAGCCCTATATATAACCGATATGCATTTGTAACATGTTTTATGATTGGTTGAATTTTGTGAAACAACATGAAAAATATAGTCTATAAAAGACAAATTAGAAGAATTAACTTGTTAAATATTACCAATAATAGCTTATGTAGGAAAATTGATATAATACTTTTTAAATAGACCCCAAACGAAGGACAAATTAACGTCCATCTTGAGGTGGACGAAGGACAAATTGCTCAAAATTCTGTCCACCCTATGTCAGACAGGAAGACACGAAAAGGTTGGTAATCGGAAGAAGTGGAACCACAACACACGTCAAAGTTAGGAGATAGAAGTTGGGTATGAAGCGTGAACAGGAAATTAAAGAACAGCAATCGTGAAAGACACATTCACTAAAAAAAATCTTCCTGTACTTACGAGCAACAGATTGAGCAAAGGATTGATTATAAATGGATTGTATAGAGTATCGTGTTGTATGGAGCAGAAATGTAAATTCTTCAAAAGAATGTAGAAAATTGGAAGCTTTCAAGATGTGGACATGGAGAAGAATGGCAAAAATTAACATGGCAAAATAGATGCCTAATGAGGAAGTGATGAAGAAAATGAACGAGAGGCGAGCAAGATTGGAAGTGATAAACAAGAGAAAGAGAAAGTGGTTAGGACCATGGGCGGATTTATTGGGGGACAGAAGGGGTATTGCCCCCCCTAGTCATTTTAGAATGACTATGAGAACCACCGGAATAGCTTCCACCCTTACAGTAATTACCCCCAGGGTCTCTCTCCTATATCCCCATGCCCCAATAAATCCGTCCATTGTTAGGACATTGATGGCGCGGAGAGTGTATAGTAAAGAATGCAATTGAAGTTAGGGTGAAGGGAAAAGGTGAAGAGGAAGAAGATAAACTCATCTTCTTCACAGAATGAATGAACTTACGCTAAGACAAAGAGTGTCTGAAATTGAGGATGTATGGAGAGGGCTTTACGTTCCTTGAAGAGCCGCTTTTGGTGCAGTATTACTACATTTAAAACGGCCATATATATCGAAGTCACTGGATTACAATCTGGAATAAATTTCTCCCTACCTGCTTTGACTTCAGTGCCATCTTACAGACATAGAATTAAACTAAAATTGAAAGCAATATAAGAAATGTATCACCAACGCTTTCTGAAGCCGAAAGTCTACTATTTACTACAGTCATGGGCGGATTTAGGAGAGAGACGCCCTGTAGGGCCAATACAATTTGTTATATTGGTAACAAATTTCAAAGCTATCGTTTAGAATGAAACATTAAATGTCGTTCTGAAATGACGGGGGGGGGGGGGCAATGCCCCCCATGCCCCCATAAATCCGCCCATGACTGCAGTGGTTCTCAACCTTTCCTTATTCGCGGAACACTATCTTTTTTTATTGCGCACCCTTCGGCACACTACCGTACGATTTAGCAACAATGCGAGAGACTTGGTCGCTAATTGTAAAAAGTAAACAAGCCAATAATTTCGCTGTAAAATAAAAACGTCGAGGCTCATAAAGAGTGTTCTTGTTTCTTTTTTAAAAATAAATATTTAGTAAAATTATTTTATTTACTTTTACCAGCAAAATCACAATATTTCAGAAGTTTCGCGGCACACCGATTGAGAACCACTGATTTACTGGCTATCCATGCAGTTAAATAATTGAGAAAGGACATGTTTTCACATGTACTCTAACCGTGAACATTTTGAAATTGAACTAATTTTGTTAAAATAAACTTACTGTAAAATAATAAAAAAATAATTTGATCTAAACAAAATAAATTGAAATTGTGGTGATAGGTTATCATGTACAGCTCTGTCTGTTTCATTCTATACGTGGTATGTCATATTAGCAGGGATCAAATACACAAAATACGGATAGAGAGAGAAACACATTCCGTATATATTTATTTCCAAATATATCGATTTGATTTGAACATTAAGTTTGAAGAGAACTTATTTAATTCAGGGGTTGACTGGCAACCTAAGCGCCCACCCGGGAAATCCATTTTAAGGCCCCATTTTAAATATTTTTTTCTTAAATATATTTTCAAGTGCTTTAAGTGTAAGCACTTTGTTATTAGCTTACGTAGCAGAAAGTATTAGCTTACTTAAAATAGAAAACCGAAAGGAACATGCAAGGTTATTTTGAGAATGACTCTTTACTTAGTAATAACAAACGTTTATACAAATGAATAATTTCTTAAGCTCGGTGCCACTGACAACGCGTTCTATTACGACCTCGACTTTCGACGTTCGTGGTCTCGACTTTCGACATTTAATACCAGAAGTGACTGGTCCCGATAATGCGTTCTATTACGATCGCTCTGTGCTACAAGCTCAATGATACTGCAAGCTATTACAAGCTCGGTGCTACTGAGAATGCGTTCCATTACGATCTCGACGTTCGACGTTCGTGGTCTCGACTTTCGATATCTAACATGTCTTGCTGCAGTAACGAGCGTGAACTTCTTTTACATATTTTGAGTGTCGAGAACGTATGCTTGCAGACAACTTGGTGTAACCGGATCACATAACTTTGCGCCAGTGTAATATATAAACTTTAATTTTTCCAAATGGAGTAACCATGTTTATGGACTTTTGCATTTTAACACAGGCATCTAAGAGATGGTACGTGCGATGCTGCAGTTTACTCCTAGTATTTCTTGTTTAGTGATGTATTTAATGTGTGGCTTCTTATGTCTTTTGTTGTACTGACACATTCTTTGAGGTATCGTTGCAGTTAGTGCATATTCATAAGTCTGTTTGTATTGTTTTTTGCAACCTTTTGTTAATATTTACTGTAAGTTATGTTGTGTATTTTGATAGGTCTACGAGCCAGCGGGCACCGGTATTTTTACTTTATCACCAAAATTCACCCAATTAAAACAGAACACAATTTGTCGTATTTTACCCTTCTGGCAGAGGACAAAGAAAAGTTCATTATAGTAAAAACACTCAAATTAAACCTAAAAATGTAGCTAATACCTTGGCGTCACATTTCATCAGCGTCTATCATTCAAAAATCACATCAAAGACAGAAGAACAATAGCTCTTAAGTCACTTGCGCTACTTACATTGTACTTCAGATGTACTCTCCGTATCAATGAAAAGCAGGCTATACGTCTCCATCCTCAGACCAATGATCACGTATGGACATGAACTTTTTCACAACATATCCACAGAACACATAGCAAAATTTGAGAGATATTGGATCAGATATACAGAAAGAATATGGCATGTAAACACAACTGAACTATACAACCAAATACCCATAGTACCTATTAACACCTACATGCAACAATGCCGACAGAAATATAGGTATATCCAATCAGAGAAAAAATATTATAATAGCTAATCTACCCCAACAATTGAATCTATGAATACTTAGACATAACATACATAAGCTACCAAGATCTTCTTACTTACTGAACTTGACAAATCACAGCTCAAAATTATTATTATATATCTTCTTAACAAATTCTGCACGGACAGGACAATCTCAAATTAAAATCATGCTCAAAAGGCTAAATTAAGATTCATATAATACAAGACTAACTTCCCACATATCCTCGCTTCCTGATATCCTACAACCTGATCAAACTGTCTACAACTCTAAAATAACAACGAAAATGATAAATTTTCAAACTCTGTAGGAAGAAGGTCTATTCTCAGTTTTAATTAATCAAAGATAAAAATAGAAAAGCTAAAATTAGCTTCCTCGTGGTGGACTTCCTGGACGGATGCTTGGTGGGGGCGGGGGTGTCCAGGTGCAGAGTTCGATTCTAACTAAGCATCAATGAATATGAACTCATATCAAATTGAACTCATAAGACGAAAGTAGCTCGTAGGAGTTAGAAGTCCATCCTGGATGGCCCTGCGGATCCAGGAATTTACTTCATCAGCAACTCGAGAGATTATACGATATACCCGTTGGTCATTTAGACTAAACTGATTGTTTTTTTTTCAGTACATATTTTTTTTCTCGCTTGTAAGGGATTCTCACAGGAGGCCGTTTCTTTACGAGGAACGGATCTTGTAGTACTGTAATCTCTATCTTTTTTTGCTTTAACTTTTCCCTAGAGATTCCCACAGGAACTACTTCTTTATGGGGAATGGGCCTTTTGACGAGGAATGGAGCCCCTTTTCAACTATTACATCAAAGTATTTTATATCCAATGAAGCGATGTCTTAATATTAGCCCTTCATGAGCTTCTAATCTTCAGTTTAGGTACTACAACATGTTACCGAGATTCACAAAGTAAACATCACACTTCCATTTCTCTATGCACTTTCGAACACACTTTTGCTTGACAAATGGCTTGCATCTGCATCAGATTTTCTTGCTCTCTCAGAAGGAAAATCTTACTGAATGTCTACATCTTCAGGAAGATTCCTTTGGTCTACCTCTTATTCACAAAGTTGCGTGAAAGTATGGCATTTGTTGATACGTTCTTGAAATTGCTGAAGGCTTTCTAATTCTTTTTTCAAAATTTGAATTTGTTCCCAGGATGTCATGTAGTCAAGATCTTGACGCTGCAAGTACGTCATGGCAGGAGTAGAAATAGCGTACGCCTTCCTTAAAGATAATTCCTGTGATAATGTTCCCATACTTGCATCAGTTCAAGAAAAGGGTTCTGGAAGAAGCTCGGTGTTTTGTAGCAGTGTCACATGGTCACGAGCCACACTATTTCCGAAAACTCTTTTCCATGCTGAATTGTTTCTATTCCATCTCGTTGCACCAATCGTTTCAAGTCTTTGGTGTGTAGCAGCACCAGTTGCCGAGATTGTTTTGCTTTTTCCATTTAATACTTCATTCTCTTGTAAGACCCACTTAAGGACATAGCAGTTTCTTCAGTTAAATCAAAGAGATTCTCAACTGCAAGTAGCATCTTCGTCGCATGTGGCATCACCAAGTTAAGTGAGTGTAAACGAGTTTCTTTCAAATGACCTTGCTACCCATTTTACTTTCCCTCATGTTGCTAGCAGCACCCAAAAAACAACCAATGACAACACATCCATCCAGACCTCGAGATGCTACCTCTAGTAATGAGCTCAAAGAGAGATTTCCCAGGCAACTCTCCAACGCATGTCAGTTTCAAAAGTCTGTTTTGAACTTATCTAGAATAAACAAATTTGACACATTGCATGTTGATCAAACATCTTGTGTTGTGTCCACAATAATTGAAAACTGTCTTCCTGCTTCTTTCACTTCTGCTGCGATTTAATGTTGCATATCTTGTCCCATTGCCTGTATAAGAGAGGTAATGAAGATTTTTTACGAAAAAAAGTAACAAGTGAGATTCTTCTTTTGCCTTCCTTTTCTCTCTGTCGCTCTTTCTCAGACGTTCCTTTCTCCTTTTTCTGCTTTGTTTTATGCACTCTCGGACTGTTCTTTCAGCACGGAGTCATTGCAACAGGAAGCATGAATTCTACAAAATTGCCATGATTTTTTGTTCGATAAATATAAGCGAGTGCGCATCTTCATAACGTTGTCTGCGTTATGCAATACCCTGGCGAGCAATGAAGTGTACCATGCTTATTCATCTTTGTACAATGTTTCTTCTTTTTAATCTAAAAAAGTCGCAAGTTTTACAGATTCTGATTAACATCGCGACGATCTGCATCACATTTACCAAACACAGGTAGGTTTCTGTAGCATTCTCATGAGACTCTGATCCTGCATCAACTACAAAATTCTTGTAATGATCATGTTTTCCCACAGGGTCCAAACCAGTCACGAAGTTGACAGTATATGTTGTTGCAAATGTCATGCAAACAGACCAGTAGATTTTTTTCTGTTTCATCACAGTTTGAAAGCTATTTCCTATGCACAAAGTTTTCTGCACTGATTTTATCACTGGTACGGTAATCCAATTTATTTGGGCGGAAAGATAGTTTCGCTTTGTCAACACTGGGCTGATTAGGATGTTTCTGAAGAAATCTCAATTTAATCCCTACGTCGTTATTGTCAAGTGGTCTAATGAACAGTGGGATACTTTCAAAAGGCTTTTTTTCTTCTTCTAGACCTTTCGTCATAGTTTTCACCGTGTGAGGAGTCTTGGATATCTGAAATTAATATATTTTGAAAGAACTGGTTTCATCTTATTTCCATTATTAAGTTTCAGAGAAGCTGAAAATATGTTAACAGATCTTTGAAGGGTCCTCATGCTGGTGGGCGGTGTGGGTCAAAAAATCACATTTGAAGGGCCTTTAATATCTTTCTTGGTAGTGCGCCCCAAAAAGAATTCGTAAGGACCCTAAGAATATTGATCCAGACTCAAAGTACAAGGTATTAAGCAAATATAGACCCTTGTATTTAGGAATATATGTTTATCATTAAACTTTACGTGGACCCTTCTTGCGATTTTTGAGGGTCCTACAGAAGATCTGCTGAGTATATAAGTTCAGCACTGGCTTAATGGTAGTCATAACAAGTCTTGTGTCAAAATTACTAATTTTAGAAGATCTGTAAGATAACTGTAGAAAATAGCTAATTTTACAAGATAACTCTACCAGCAGTAGCAATAGTGGATGAAGTGGTATTCCTTATTGGGTAACATTACGCTTCCAAGACAAAAAAGCCGGCCGGAGGCCCGCCCTGGAGTGCCCGGCCGGGCCAGTCCGTCCCTTATTGAATTTTTGTTTTCAAAATTGAACGATTTTTTATAATTGACGACCACCAAATATAATAATAACAAAAATATTATTATTTTATTTATTTCGTTTTATTATTATTATTCCAACGCACTTCTCAAAGCAAATTCCATCGCACTCTACTAGAGGACGTTATGCGCTAGGTACCAGAAAATCCAAGGATGGTCTATTAAGAAAGTTATTGACTATTTATGACAAATTAACGTAACAACTTCTATGTTATTCTACAGGCCTCATTTTTTTGCACAAGGCTTAATTTTTAATGCCATTAATATTATTTTATCTCTTTTTTAATTATGCGACGTACTAATTTCATTGTTGATTTTACTCTTCGATATTTTCATGCTATGAATTGATTGCACTGATGAATACCAAATGTTGGCTATATTCAATGTAGATTTGTTGTAACTACATTATATTCACTCTGACTCATTGTTGTATTGTCCTTGTAAGCTGTTCACCACTGGGAAACAATCTGGTCGACTTATCCTCAAAGTCTTTCCATATAAAGCAATATTTAGCTATTTTTGAATCTAAATAATATAATAATAGAAACTGATATGGCAACACTTTTTTTTTTCAAGCACTTGTACAAAGTTGTTTAAAAATAATGATCATAAATTTAAGCGCGGATTTTTGAAATCAAAACATAGAAAAGGTTCGTTTTAAAATCAGTGCCAAATACTATTCACTTCATAGGAATAATACAGATGGCGATAAAAATTTAATGGTTCTTTTGATTTCACATTTACGAGTTTAATCAACATTAGATAGCAGTTTGTTGCAAACTAGAAATAACTTATTTTGATTAACTAAGATTTGAAGATATTGGTAATTACTATTACTACTACTACTACTAATATTAATAGTAGTAGTTGTTGTACTAATAGTAGTTATAGTACAACTGTTACTTTTGCTAAAATATTTTATTCAGACCAAACCAATGGGTTGGTAAATCATTAGATCAAAATAAAACCATTCTTATATTAGTTCCAAATTGATAATTTATTATCAATTTTTGTTTGAATATTTTTATTAAAAAAATACTATGGTATATGTAAACAACAACAACAAAACACATTAATAATAAAATGTTTATTAATTTAAATTTTGACAGTGTTGATTTAACATTGTTTCACAGAAAATTTGCAAAATAGAATCAGATTTAGGAATATGATTTCAAGGATCTATCAAATGTTAGCATAAAATTTAATATTCTACCGTATTTAGAAATAATTTATGTTCTGTTCAGCTAGCAAGTCCTTCAGTGATGGTCTGCAAGAGAAAAAAAAGAAGAAAGATAATTAAACCATTGTCTTATTATGAACACAACTAATATATTGAATAACAATATATTCTTTATGGCTAACTGATTGACCACGGGGGCTGGGTACTTCCATTTCTACGTCCATTATTACTACTATTATAACCACTATCAATACTATCTGTCCATCTACTTAAATGTGCATAAAATCTTGTCAATGCTTTCCTGCATTATCATTTTGTTGAAATTGGTTCAGTCGTTCTTACGTGATAAGTTGAATTTAATTGATTTTCGTTATCACAGAAACTTTAATCCCATTAAGATTTTGAAAAAAATGCTAAACAAATTTTAGAGGAATGCTTTAACATTATCCTAAGTCTGGTCCTAATCGGTTCTGTCGTTTTTAGTCTCATTACAATGGATATCGTTCTCAGATTAAAAATTCTGATACTTCAATATTACCCTCTCTCCCGGCCCTATAAGGAAGCCATGGAAAATGTGGTGTGGTCCAACGGTGTAGATTTGTATAATGGGTAAACACAAACAAGCTTAATTTACTTTCAGGTTTGTACAGGGTAATTCGAAATTGTTATACAGGGTGATTACTTACACCGAAGTAAGAAAAAAAATATCTTCCACATGTTTCGAAATGAGCTTCGTTTTCTAGATACAGTGTATCCATCTTCGAGTTGTGAAAGTCAACTTGCTATTGAACTGTAACTTTACAAGTTGACTTGTAAATGAATTGCATATCGAACGATAAATGATAGAAAATATATTAAAATAAAATTACAATTTCGGGAATTGATTTCTATTAATCTAGTACACGTTGGAACAAGTTTCAGCGGATCGACAGTGTTTTCAAGCTCCTAAAAAAGATTTATTTTCTCAACAATTATTATTTCAGTTAATTGAGAATTTCGTATTCTGTAGGGATAATAAAGTCATATGTGAAACATGGAATACAGTGTTCCAAATTATATAAGGTTGAACTTTTAAATTTTTATTTTGAATATTTTAGCTCTAATATCATTCAAAGATGGCATCACGGGAATTCAGTGCTTTTCATATGATATTTATTATATTTGAGGAATATTAGATATCCAATAAACCGATGTAGTAACATTTAAAAATAATAAAACTTTGTAAAAGGTTTGCAAAACTGGTTGTACCCACAATTTTGATCCACCCTGTATAAATAAATATTTTATAATGATATAGACCCTGACTAAGATTTGGCAGAAGAATTACTCCAGAAGCTAATGCACATTTTGTTCATGAAGCCTTCTCCAGCTATCTGCATCGTAACTAGTCATAAAGTCTATCTATATACAAGGAGTTTAGTAAACTTATAATAAGTTATACATGTTAACAGGATAACAGTGCTTAGCATAAAAATGAACTTATCATAAGTGCATGCCGAAAGTAGCATTAGAACTAATGATGGTAAATGATTCACAGGATACTATTTTCACAAAGTAAGGAAACAGATTGAAATGATTTAATAACATTTTAAAGTGTGAGTTGTCATCAAGAAAAATTAACAAATTAAAAACAAACAGGCACAAAATTTAAACAGTACATGTATTTTCATGAATGTGAGAGCTCTTATTTTAGAAACATTTGTGAAGTACCCTAGCGACATTCTTAGAAACTTCCTTGTGTAATTTAGTGATGGTGTGTAAATATTTACAAACGTCATACCTCCAATGTTCATATTACACGCTACCTTCAAATCATATAACGACTACGCCATTACAATTTCAAAATATATCCATTGTAAAGAAGCAAAAAGCAATTGATATGGCTTTATTTAGCTACACAAGGGTACGTAAATGAAGTTATATTTCTTTGGAATAGCTGAAACTTTTCCACTTCAAATTTAACTCAATTCATAACCTTTGTCACAGGTTTGCGTTGACAAATTAAAGACTACTACACCATCTACATTTTATGTTGTTAACTCAGATGGACATCTGAAAAACGACAATCGTAAACTAAGTAGAAAAGCTTTAAGTTTGAGAATAGAGCAAGCAAAACAGAGGGACTGCTAAGAGAGGGATATAGAACTTAGATTAATCCAAATAATGTAAACACAGCAAATACTGAGACCTAAATCCAGCGTGGAAAAATGAAATTAAAATATTAAATCATTAATTATAAAAGAACAAAGATATAGAAACAAAAAAAAACGTACTATAAAAATGATTTTGCGAGAACAAAAGCATTACACCTGAGGATGTTTCATGATTTCAAACGAAACATTGTTTTATGAATTGAAACAACATAATAACTATCTGTACTACGATGTGAATTAACAGTAATTGTTTGTTCAAGGTCTGGCTTATAATTAGATTGGATATAAAAGTTGGAAATAATAATAATTCAAGTGTTAAACGCGAACGAATACTCGCGAAGTACAGCACACAAAAACAGCTTTGATTGCATTCATAATAACGCCTTGGTTTTACGTTTTGTTGTGATTGACTTCTGAAAACTGATCTCTTTCGAGCTTCTAGCAAGGGAAGGTCGTGAAGTGATAGAAAACTATCTCATTGCTACTCTCACGTTTGTTACACTTCGGCAGATACGAAATGTGGTAAATCGTAGGTTTTGCAATCTTATAGAACCGGAGTTATAAGGAGTGTCTTCATGACCACTGAAAGTTATGTATTTAAGCGCAACCAGTGAAGCATGAAGTAACGTAAGTAAGCATGGACAGTGTACGGTAATTTCATCGACTGTATCCAAAGTTGATTTCCGTACGATAATATAGGAAAATATTCCCTTATCTAAAAAGATGCATTCACTCAGTTATTCTTTATCCAAATAATTCAACATTCGTTTTCATGCGAATGGTAAGTATAGCCGACACCTAACAAATCCAATGTCCGATCTATTCGAATTTTCCCTCATCAGGCATCCGAATTTCCAAATGCATAATGCAGCCATTTTCTACAGTATCTTTCACACGCATACAGACAATAACAGCACAGGTTTTAACACCCAACTTCAGCTACGGCAATAAACCACGTTTTACTCCTCTCACTACGCACACACTACCCTTTCACAGTAGCACACTGCCGAGGACGCGATGGCTCCAGTTGGTAGAGCGCTCACCTCTGGTGCGTGGGGTCGTCAGTTCGATTCCTGCTTATGCCATATGGGTTTGTGTCTATGCTATGGGTTATATGTTATCCGCGGGAAAGTTAAACAAAAGTAATTTATGTCGGAAAAAGGAAGACTGACGAAAAATGGAACTACCTTCTACTTATTTGATGAATGCTTACGACGGCAAGAGCGCGAATTTTATGCGAGCGCTATATGCGTTACGTCATCGATGAAACTATGCTGTAATATATCTGTTAGATGTTCATACTATCACTCCATAATAAATATGTTCACAGTTAGATGATCGCCCTATTTATAACTGTTTTATCTGTAATCGTATTTTGGCATTTAAATGTTGAAGAAGGCTGAATTGTAGATACCATATATCTATGGATTTGGAATTTTGGTATGAGAGAATCATTACTACTAATCTAGCCGTAGAATCTAACCTATTTCTACATTATTTCACCTCTGTGATCCAGAGGTGAAGTTCACAGACTGACTCAGCAGTACAGAGGTGGCGCTGAACCTAATCGTTTTCACGCCCGCTATTGTGGCATTTAGGCTCTCACCTATTTCACTCAACCACACAGAATAAATGGCGGAATGGTCTCTACGAACAAAGACCACGGCGCCTACGTTTCATTTTATTCTTCCACGGACGATTTACAAATTACTTACAAATTAACGCAAACGCTTTATACGCTATGAAGCGTACTATATGTAGAGAAAACCTGTTTGATGCAATGAAATGCAATGCAGTCTGTGCAATGAAGTTAGTTTATTGTCACGTCCCGTCAAACTAGAAATAAGCTATATTCCTGTAAGTTAATATATTAAACGTAGATCTATAACATGTTACGTGTAAATGACACTTGTGGTGAATCGCGTTGCTAGAAGTTAATCGTAAAATACAATGTAAAGTAGAAAAAAATTAGAAAGCAAAGTTTTTTTTTGTTTGTTTTTTACAGAAACTGCGACCATAATGAACCGAAAAGGAAATATCTGTTAGTCTCTACTTTATAAATAACTTTTACGCATAAGAATTTAAAACGTTATTTCTAGCATACCTCAATGACTTGCTGCGAACCGACAGTCTCATTCCAATGAGGTCTTCCCAATCCAAGTCTGAGATTTTTGTGACAAGATTTTCTTTGGCTAATGTGTCTAATGACCTGTAGGCTGGATCTACAAGATCAGTCTGAAACAAACAAACAAAAAAAAAAAGATAAAATCGAATAAAATTATTCTTCAAGATCTCAGATTGAAGTAAACAAACACAAAGAAGTTCACGTAATAAACAAAGGGCGGGCGAGACACATGCCCGTCACATGACACATGACACATACCCGTCATGAGGTCACGACGTTGCTGAAACCTGAGCAGAAGCTGGCGCAAGCTAACGTGCGTGAAGAACTTGAGAAAAATATTGAATGTGTGCTCCACCTTCCTTACGGCCTTTCCCTCGCTCCGTTCGGCCTGTTTGGTCCCTTACCTGGAAACGGGAACTAACATTTTGACGCATTGCAGCTATCATGATGAAGTCAGAAGGTTCCAAGTACATCCATTCCAGGATAAACTCTTATTCCGGGATGGGAAGATACATTTAACTCAACGGAACTTATTTACTTGGTTCCTTCAAAATTAATTGCCACTACAATTTGACCTTAACGGTAACCACGTACTAAGACGAGATGGTTGCACATTACATTAGAGAGATATTCCCCCACCAATATCTATACACCTTTGCCATCGTTCCGGTAGTTTTCGTATTGTGTTCCGAACTATTGTTTAAGGGTATCCCGTCACGATCTCTGGGCATCTGACTGAAGCCCGTCGTTGAAGGAGAGCTTAGCACCGAGCACCGCCTCCTTCATTGCGTCGAATAGAGCGTCTCAATTTCTCATTGTGGTATTTCCGAATGCGTAGTTCTCACTACTGCAGTATCTTGCAGTCCAGTCACTTTTCCCAAGAGGCAATGTAATAAATAGCACAGTCCCTTCTTTTCGCAGTATACAGTCCTCATTTGCTTCTGAGAACATTCCAATATACCATTCTGGAGAACATTCAAGCATTATCCTTATTGTAAAATAACATTATACTACAAGAACATGACAAAGTAGAGTCGTACTGACTAGGTGCATATTAACAAATTTTCCCGAAGGCAGACCTACATAGATAAATAGCTCCTCGTATGCATTTCATGACGTTTAATTACAAGAATTGTTCACATTATATTTCATAAATATGATATAATATCGAGTATTCAAGCAAGACAATGCTCTCGATTTTTGGAACACATTTGCTGAGACATGTTCCGAAAAGTTTTCCAGTGATTTCACCACGAAATAATCTCCGCTGGTCTGGAAAGATGCATTATTAGCAGACTTGGATGCTGCCCGGAATACTTGAATACCAGTGAAGGACTTCTGAATACTTCTTGTTTCCTGCCTCTTCAAACTGATGACGTTGTCAGGGGTCCGAGTGAGGTCTAAATCAATGATCAGGTCGATATCCGATGAATTATATTAGGCCAATGGATTTCGGGAGACATTTGGAGTTAAAATGTCTTATTTGAAGAACATAACATGAAGAAGATCAGCAAGAAGAGAAGCGAAATACGAAACAAAGACACCAATAAGAAAAATATATACAATTAGTTGCAATCGCTGTGATGAAAACAAAAATTAATGTAAAAGTCTAAATGCAGCTTAAACTCATAACCGCTGTAGGAAACGACTTTCAGCAAGCAAATCCTGAGGAAGTTCGATATTTTTAAGCTAAGCTTCAGACGATTATTGCTAGAAAGAACCAAAATCATTAAACGTGAATAACATGTCGAAATATTAATATATGTTTTGAAAGTAAAGAATATTTTAGTTCTAATTAGTACATTTGTCAATATGACATTATTTTAAATTACCTTTTTATGTACTCGATTGTATTCTTCGTTGTATTTCCTAGGTCCATTCCTCATATGAGCTGGTTGTTCCTTGGTTCCGTGTAAATATAAAGTGAATTTTCCTACCGATCCATAATTTGTGCTGGAAGCATTCTGAAAACAAAACAGAGAGAGTACACTAATCAGTAAGTAAATTCAAATGTTGACTCCAGGGATAAAACTGACATTGACGAATAAAAAAATTTCGAGGTAACCTTTTATATATAACCCGAAATATATGTGACAGAAAATGGTCATATTTTATATATGGACACACTAAGGTCCAAGGTTTCTTTGTATAAAATATGACCGTTTTGTGTCACATATGTTTCGGGTTATATATAAAAGTTTACCTCGAACTTTTTTTTTTTAATTCCTCAGTGTCACTTTTTACCCTTGGCTTTTCGAGTCGACAAATATATATGTTGATTAAATGAAACACATCTTAAGTAGAGACAGACTACTATATTCCTTTATTTCGTTTTTGTTGCTTTGTTTCAAAAGATTGGATCGGTTCATTAGATTCCAATCCAAGACAAAAAAACAATAATAATTTACCCTGTTCGTCGTTTCTTAAGAATTTTCCTTTCAAATTTTAATATAATATAAATTTAGACAAAACAACAATAAAAGTATAATAATGATAAGTCTAAGCAAGTAGTCCTTTGCACAAATGGATGTAGAACGTAGAACGTAGATCACAAGGATTTAGTTTGGGTGCCATCTCGACATTCGTCTGGTCAAACAGAAAAATCTTTAAAAAGTTGGACAGGAATGGAATCTAGTGCTTACCCACTGCCTATTGTGAAGAACAACTTACATTTGACTTGAAGTTTCTCTAAAGGAATGTTTAAACTACATTTTTTTTTTATTCTGACAATTCTTCTTATCCGGTTTACTTTGACCATTGCATTGTATACAACTCGCATATCAATATTCATGTCTTTTAGAATGAAGTCAATGTGCTTTGATTCCCTTAAAATTTCTGTCCTTTATTATGCACTGGTAGTAAGTTTCAGAGACAATAGATGGATCCAGAAGTTGATGGATAAAAAAGTAAATTATCACCTTCACGAATGATTAATTTAAAGTATATTTGTATTATTTAATTACAATTTAGTGCTAGATTGTCATTCGAACTATTTTCGCGGCAATTATTGCTTTGGTCAATAAATAATTCAATCATAACTTGTGCAAATCACTTTAATATCGTAATGATACTCTACTAATATAAATTGACAAATTTTGTCTGACGCCATTTCTTTGTCCAATATGAAGACTCCAAAACTGACCTCAGACCAATTTCCGCTGGAGTACCGCAAGGATCAGTACTTGGACCCATGTTGTACAACCTGTACACAGCGGACATACCCACCCACCTCAGAACAACTACAGCCACATTTGCAGACGACACTGCAATTTTTGCTTCGCACAGAAACCTCAACTTTGCTACTCGCTGTGCACAAGAACATCTAGACCAGCTGGAAGAGTGGGCTACCCAGTGGCGAATCAACATCAACGCCGAAAAGACGTCTGCAGTCCACTTCACCAAAAACTTGACCCCTTCTCCTCCTCCACTTCATCTCTTCGGATCAGATCTGCCCTTCCAACCAAGTGCCAAATACCTTGGGGTAGAACTTGATCGTAAGCTCCTCTTCAACCGACACATGCACTCCATAGCCCAACGAGGAACATCTCGCATCTCTTCACTTTACCCGATACTCAGAAGCAACACGCTGACTCTAGAAGCACGACTCCACATATACAAGACCATGATCCGCCCTATGCTGACATATGCTTCGCCAGTCTGGAAGCACGCTGCCTACTGTCATCACCGGAAACTGCAAATAATCCAGAACAGAGCCGCACGGACGATCTCAGGACACCCTCGAGACACCCGCATCATCCAAATTCACGAAGACCTTTCCCTTCAAACCATATGCGAAATAGTAGAAGAGCAGCACCACGCATTTTGGAACAGAATGTCCAGATCTCCACACATCCTTCTTCAACAACTCGGCACTGCCATCCCAATTCGACGATGCCATCCAATGCCAAGACCACCATAAGCCTTCAGCTCCCACCACATGACCTAAGCCTTCTTCTCATCCCCCCCAATAGCCCCTAACAACACTCAATGTTCAACAGGACTGCGACAGTTGCGTCCTGCAAATACCACTACGTAATCAACAAAGACAAGCAACATCACATTATGGAAGTCATGGGCGCAAGCCCGAAACTTCGCAAAATAAATCGTCAAGATCTTTCTGCCTTCTGCCTTCTGACATCATTCTTTTATTAATGTCCATTACTTTATCTCCTCCAGAAGAATATAAATATTATAAACGAAACAAATGGTTCTCTAAGTTTCCTGGCAAAGGAACGCTTTAGCAGTCTAAAGGCCAAACAGAACCCTTGATAATAAAGTGGAACTGCCCACTGTACTACCGACGATGTGGAAGGATCCACAACCCTCACGAAATTCAGAACGTTGTGCAGAATTCATTTAGTTTTAGCCATATTGAAAATACATTTCATACCTAGACAAACCTTGGATCTTCAGGAACCAGTGGACCGCAACCGCAACTAACTTCTAGATACGGATCTGACTATTTACTATCTACAATATACAACCTTCCAATTCTATAGTACTGTCTATCGTGGGATTCTAAAAATCTGTTTTTGAATCGACATACATCCTCCCAGACACTGACTTACCGTATGTCTCCCGTCACCTCTTGAATTCAAATGAAATTAAAGAGAGAAAAAATAGTTCCTCCATGTGGATGACTTCAGTAAGTCTCTCGTCACTGTTCAAGTATCATAGCAATTTTTCAGAGTAGACAAGAAATAGCTAGTAAGCTTTATGAAAACATATTACCACAATGAGTATTTTGACTCTCATTTCAAAACAGAATTTGCTTGTTCTACTAAAGTATGTAAGATAACCTACATACAAGCGATAAACCCTGAAATACAAAGTAAAAAATTACCAGTTAGAAAATATAAAGGTAAGCAGGAAAGTTCTGTCGCTTTTTCACCCACCACCTTCGAACATCGATATGCCACCTAAGATGTACCTGGAAGATCCAAAATAGTCCCCATCAGCATCGACGACCTTCTGCCAACGTTTTGGAAGGCCATGGATTCCATCGCGGTAGAACTTGGTGGGTTGTGAAGCAAAGAAGGTATCAAGTGCATTTTGCACCTCTACTAGGGATTTGAACTGGCGTGCTCTAAGGTGATTGTCCAAGGAATGGAACAGGTGAAAATCGGACGGTGCAATGTCCGGGGAGTATGGCGGATGCAATAGTGTTTCCCATTCAAGGCGTAGAATTGTGTCCCAGGTCATCCTAGCCACGTGGGGCTTAGCGTTGTCCTGTAACAGGAGGACCCCTTTGCGATTCAGAAGTGCTGGCTCCAGAGTCTTGAGTTTTTCTTGAACACGGCTCAACTGCTGACAGTACACAGTTGCATTGATGCTCTGACCAGCTGGTAGCAGTTCCCGACGCACGATGCCGCGAGCAGTCCAACAAACACACAGGAGGACCTTCTTCTGGTGCAGTGCTGGTTTCGGCTGTTTTGGAACCCGGTTCATGGAATGCTAACCAATGATGACGGCGCCGTGGAGCTTCGTACAGGACCCACTTCTCATCACATGTCAACACCCTGTCCAGAAATGGCTCGGCTCCTTCCTCAGACGAGACAGCAAAGAAACACAGGTGTATGCTCGCGTTGCCTTCTGGCCCGGAGTCAAATCATGTGGGGCCCATCGACCCAACTTGTAGTGTTTCCCAAGTTGATGGAGGTGCTGCCGAATGGTTTCTCCACTCACACTGAATTGTAGTCCCAGTTCCTCACATGTATGGCCACTGTTCGCCTCAATTGCTACCTGAAGATCTTCATTTGGTACCTGTGTTGGTCTTCCTGCACGTGGTGCGTCTTCGAGTGTTTCGTTACCGTCCTTAAACTTGGTAAACAAACCGCTGCACTGTCCGCGTAGTAACGACACCCTCACCAAAGGCCTGGCATATCTTCCGCCCCGCTGCAGCTGCGTTTGACCCCAGTTTGAACTCGTACAGCATACACACCCTTATGACGCTCTGTGGAGGTCCCATGTTCACTCTGTCCTTCCGCACGTTCACGGTGTAAATGAACTGCCACAACCAGGTAGTATGTTGGCTATACTCACACCAACAACTGACCTTCGCCTGATCTCCATTCGTATTCAACTCACGGTGTGAAGGCCAAGCGAACACAGACCTCCACAAAAAGCGACAAAACTTTCTTGGTTCCCTTTATAGAAAAATTCCCAAGTCGTCAATAATATTCCTTCCGAAACTTGAAAAAAAAAACCTGTTTGATTTAAAGGTTGGTGGACTAAAACAGAGTAATTATTAAATGACACAATATTATAGTGAAACTGTTTCAACGAACGCAAACACTGGAAGGTCATTTCTAAACAAAGAGAACATCTCGGAAGACCCATTTTGATCTCGTTGAGAAGAAGGATTTTTTTTAAAAGAAGACAGAAGAACCTCTTCTTCCTCCTTTCCGCTAAGCTACGTTAACCTGATTACCTTCAGGTGTTCATCTCAGTTATTGGGAGAGAACAGAGTCTACGCTGAAGCCTTTTTAATCATATTAGCTGGAGCAGGAAGGAAAGACGAGGTCACAAGATGAAGCTACTTCTGGCGGAAATTAAAACTTCTTCAAATGCGACTCCTGCCATCGGATAATAACAGTCTACAAATTTTTAACAGAAAAAGAGACAAAAAAAAACTGCAAAGTAATTCCTCAACAGCAGTGGTTTTCAAACTTTTTTTTTAAGTCCAAGACGCACCTCCAAGCCTAATAATCTTCATGGGACCACGTTAGATTAGTACATGCAACAAAAGTGAATATAGCATATTATGTTAAATATTAATGTTATAATGAAGCATTTTTATCTAAGTGAACTAGTATGACGCTAGAGCCTTGCGTTTTTTATATGATTCGGTTCAACAGATTAACTTCAGTCGCGAATCCGAGCGTAAACTGCCATTCAGTTTGAACTTAAGAAATTGGTTTTAATACCAGAACCACAACTGATGTTCCATAATAATTGTCATAGTTTAAATGCTAATGCAGCTGAACTTTGAATATATAGGAAGAACTCTAATTCAACAAAATGAATCTGATATAAGGACTTCACGACACAACAATCACCTAGAGCAGGTTGCGACCCATGAGCTTAGTATCTCTGCTGTAGAACAGTTGGTACACATCGTCAGATAATCATATCCACTCACAACATCGATTTATTTATTGCGAACTTTTTTTTGTTTACTTTTATTAAATTTGTTACTGTGAGAAAGGTGACAATTCACCGGCGACATATTTTTTATCGTGACTAAAATAACTGTACACTAGATTTTGACAAAATTACATTTAGAAACAAATCAGAATGGAGTTGAATTCGTTCTAAGGAAATAAAAGATTGATGCGATTCCATCACATACAGTAAGCAATAATTATTAAAATATCGTCATGTGTACCACCAAGTTCTAATACTGAAAATTCCCACTAGCAATGGATCATCTTTAGTTTATGACGTCACAGAAACTCCCTTAATACTGCTATGATCCTTCTTCCTCTTCCTGTCTTTCCTTCAAGTAAATCTTTACTCGTATAACTCACTCTGCGTAAAAAAATATTGTAACCAATGGGCCGAAACGGGACGAGATGACTTGAGAGTGGAGGAGACTGCATAA
Source organism: Lepisma saccharinum (assembly GCA_022664845.1). Classification (NCBI taxonomy): domain Eukaryota; kingdom Metazoa; phylum Arthropoda; class Insecta; order Zygentoma; family Lepismatidae; genus Lepisma; species Lepisma saccharinum. The sequence goes on along the minus strand of JAGDQP010006756.1, from coordinate 44,470 downwards.
TGAAGAACTCCACGGACTGTACGATTCACCAGATGTTGTAAAAATAATGAAATCGAGACGACTAAGGTGGGCAGGGCATGTAGCTCGGATGGGGGAAAAACGAAGATTATATTCTATCCTGGTTGGAAGGCCCGATGGAAAGAGGCCATTGGGAAGACCGAGACGTCGTTGGGAGGACAATATTAGAAGAGATCTTCGAGAAGTAGGTGTTCGTGATGAAAACTGGCTTGATACTGCCCAGAATAGAATCCAATGGCGAACGTTTGTTACTGCGGCGATGAACTTGCGAGTTCCATAAGCCATAGAGTTAGTTAGTTAGTTAGTTAATATATCTTTTTCGTCTTTATCTTCAATATGTATCCTCTTCTTCCTCCAACATATCCTCATTACATAAGTTTTCTTCAGTTCTCCCTCAGGTCGTCATTTCGAAAGCTTCCAGTGACTTTCTCAGCCCTGTTTCGTATAATCTATGTTCCTTTTTTATGTAACAGAATTCTCCATTCAAAACATTAAATCAATATTCTTCCTTTTCTTCTCTAATCAATTCCAATATCAATCTAATCTTTATAATCACTTCTAATATCAAGTTAATTTATCTAATCATCATCTAAACAATCACCGAGCCTTCGTGAGAGGCTGCCTGACTTGCGAGCAGGCAGGTCGTGTCTTCGTCTTGCTCGTGGTAGAGTGAGAATTGTTTTCGCCGCCGGCACAGTTGTAGAGTGCAAGTAATCGCAGTTGGTGGTGAACTGTTATATTAGTTTAAGTGGGACTTCCACTTGTGTTGTGCTCCTGTGAAGGAGTTTTTGTTTGAGTGAGGTTTGTGCATTATAGAAAATGTGTAAAGTGAAAGTTTGAAAAAAATGTCATTACAAAGAATTAACACAGTCCGTTTAAGCTTTAAAGAAGTACCAGAAAAGTTATCCAGTGTGGATATTCATTTATGGATTTCCAATACGTTTCATTTACAGTTAGATGAAGTTATTTCGATCGAGATTATACAAATTAGGAAAGAGGTTTATATTAAGACAATTTCAGACATTGTGTGTAATCGAATGTTGGAAGCTACGGGGGGAGAGGTGAATTTTCCAGTGAACAATGTTAATTACAAAATACCAATAGAGAAAGCAGACGTTTTCTTGACCACTGGAAACATACATCCTGTACCCACAGAATTAAGTCAACAAATTTTGATTCAAAGTTTGCAACCTTATGGTAAAGTGCTATTTGTACGCGAGGATCAATTTTCCGACGGACATGTGTACCCGGTTCGAACCGGCATGATACATGTCCGGATGCAGTTACAAAAGGACATTCCTTCTTCAATTGTAGTACAAGGTCTACGCCTTTATGTGTCTTACTACAGACAGACACCTACGTGTTTTATTTGTTTGAATCCGGAACATAAGTCTGATACGTGCCCGCAGCGCAAGACACCCCGTAGCACGCATATGGTCACTGGGGGCAAAACTCCTTCCGTGGGACAACGCCTTCCTTTCAACGTAGCGAGTGGTGAAAAGATTGATATTGCCAGTTTCAGTCAATTCCCGATCGTAGGCCATAAGCAACAGCCGTTATTTCCACAGAATACGACGCAAGAACTTCACGTCAACAAGACTATGATACGAAATGATCCATTCAAAGTGTCTTTTGTGGTGCCCCATTCTGTTCCACCTACAACCAATGAAGAAGATAAGCATGGTTCTAGTGGTATGTCAGTCAATGATTCTTCAGTGTTAGCGGATATTCCTCAGCCAACATCGGTTGTTTCTTCAACGGAACAAGAACAGGTTGCCTCCATCTCAGCAGAATTGGAAGCCACAGGGGGTAAGACTACAACAACCTTTGATCATGACACGCTCAAGGTAAGTGAACCCACAGTAGCAGTAGACAATTTAGAGTGCCAACAACCCATGGATAATCAAAATCTTTCAAGCCCGCCTTTGGGCAAGAGTGAAATGGGAACAGAGATAAAACAGCATGCAGTGGCGAGGATAGAACCCTCCACCTTACATGGTAGTTTAGACAGTCTCAGTGTGGTAACATCGGAACAACCCCAGACAGCAGGTTCAGATACGACTAGTGATCATAGTGTTAGTCCCTTAAACCGAACTACTCGACGTAATAAACGACGTCGGAAAAATAGCAAACAAAAACGTTCTTTATCTTTTGACACTGATCTCGACGCGGTAGCATTTGGTACCAGAGCTAAAAGACTCAATAAAGTACCGTCTTCTCAACCAGTTAGTAAGAACCGTAGTGATAGTGAAGCGACATTTTCAGATCCGGAAGAATACAAGACATAAACAATAATTTGTGTGTCACTAAATTTATATATATTATGCATCAAAGTGGGTTTTTGTTTCGTAACATATGTTTGTTACTTTTGTTTTCTGTTTTGGTGAATGCTTTTAGTGATAAGCACAACGTTGGTGTGCAGTCTTATCGTTTAGCAATTCTCAATTTACAAGGAAGTTCGGCAAGCAACCGGCAGGACGCACTTAGGGATTTTCTCCACGTTAACAATATTCATTTTGCTTTGTTTTCCGAAATGAAAACCGTAGATGATGACAGATTTCATAATTACCATTTACATCTTTCCCCCTCCTTAACGGGGGTGGGGACGGGAATCGCGACGCGAGTGGATTGTCCGTTTAAGCCCCAAGCCTTTATCGAAACGGAAAGAATCACCAGTGGCAACTTTCTTAATACTCAAATTACCAGTGTTTATGCACCGTCCGGTTCTTCAAAAATTGCCCAAAGGTCTTCTTTCTTTAATACTGATATGGCAATGGCTTTACAGCAAGGTACCAAATCACTATTGATTGGCGGAGACTGGAATGCTGTTTTACTCAAAGAGGATATGCATCCCTCATTTAATTTTTCTCAGGCTCTACAGGATTTAACCCAGACTTTTGATTTAGTTGACATATGGCGTCACATGAAACATACCGAAGAAGGATTTACCTTTTTCACAGCGCAGTCCCGTAGTCGAATTGACCGCTGGTATTGTACACCTGATTTACTTCCATTGATTCAAAATATTGAACGTGTACCTTTAAGCTTTTCAGATCATATGTCTGTAATACTAACCATTAAAATGGAAGCGACTCAGATTCTTAAACATAATCCGGTCTGGTACCTTAATGATTCCATATTAATGAATGACCAGTTCAGAGAGGCGGTGCAGGCGAGGTGGAGTCATATGTACGAGCGTAAAAATCCACGTCTCACGCTTACTGATTGGTGGGTGATTAAGGGCAAACCTAGTCTACGACAGATGTGTAAACAATGGTGCTATCAACAATATAGCGATAGACAGCAACAATATGAATATTATTTTCGCTTATTAACGGAAGTCATTAAAGACCATTTAGCTGGTACCAATAGATACGCTTTTATTCATGCCATAAAAGCGCAGTTATTAAAGCTAACCAAATTAAAATATCAGGGTTATTTTATTCGTGCAAATATAACACCCATTCACTCTGACGAAAAAGTGTATATTGCAGTTGTGAAGAAACTGCGTAGTAAGGGTAAACAAAATGTTCTGACGCAAATCCGAGACAAAGATGGCAATATGCACACTGGTGATATAGCCACACGGGTGTTAAACACTCATTTTCGTGAGTTGTATGGTCCACAGGCCCCGATAGGAGGTTTAGACAATTTTTTGAATTTTTCTTTGCCTCAATTAAATAATCAGCAATTGACCTCACTAAGTCAACCTTTTACTCATCAAGAAGTGAGCAATGCGCTTTCTAGAGGTGTGTCATCGACCCCGGGCCCTGACGGGCTCCCGCTTCGTTTTTATCGTGCATTTGAACATATTTTCGTTCCTTTATTTACAGAAATGTTGAACGAAATGCTGATCACAGGCAAAATACCAGTGTCACTCCAGGAAGGTATTTTAATACCAATCCGAAAAACTCCAAATGGGGTAGCCGTGGAAAATTTTCGACCTATTATACTTGAGAACTCCGATTTCAAAATACTTAGTCGACTCCTCGAATCCCGTCTCAAGCAGATTGCGCCTACCATTTTGTCGGATGCACAATTTGGTCTTGGGCTGAATAACCCGGTTTCACTTGCCTTAGCTAATATCCGGGATTTTATTGGATATTTTGAAAATGTGGACACTCAGGCAGCGATACTTTCATGCGATTACAAACAAGCTTATGATCGATTGTCCATACATTACCTACGGGCAGTCTTAGAACGCTACGGGATCACGGGGAATTTCCTTGACTTACTAATAATTTTTTTTAGAAATCGACAAATACGTATAAAAATTAATTCAGGTTTACTACCTAAATTTACTGTTGAAAACGGGATTACACAAGGGAACCCATTATCACCTCTTTTATTCAGCATTGGCATTAGTCCTTTACTTCATAAATTACAATTATTGTCACCTAAAGTAACTATTTATCGTGAAAGTTTTACAGCACAGGCATACATAGATGATTTGATTCATTTCTTACCCAATCCTACATCCGTTCCACAGATTTTACAGATTTTACGCGAGTATGAATATGCTTCGGGAGCCGTTCTCAACCCACAGAAGACAAAAGTTCTTACTATGAACCCAACAAATGCTAGTCATTATAGGCGTTATTTTGAAACGCCCGATGTTGTTCGGATCCTGGTATTCAGTGGTCACGCAGCGTCTCTACGTCCACTCAATTAACGTATGATAATTTATACGGAAAATATAGTGCGGTGATCAAAGCTTTTTACAACGGGACCTCAACTTATATGACCGTGTCCAATGCTTAAAACAATACATTTTCAGCCTCATTTGGTACGTTGCTCAGGTTCTTCCACCCCCAAAAGCAATCATGACGAAACTTCGCAGTAAGGCCCTGTTTTATCTTTGGTTTCACCAACCGCTCAAAGTTGCCCATGACGTCATATGCTTACCGTATGCGGAGGGCGGCTTATATTTCCAAAATATGGAAAGTCAAATTTTTAGTCTTGTCCTCCATCGAATTATTCAAAACTTATGTGAGTACTATGACTCCATCTCGGGTGTGGTGCTTGGTGCTGCGTTTGGTAGCATGGATTTAACTCTGCCATTATCGATTTATCCTTGGGGGTACAAATATCCATACTTGAAACCATATATGATTGAAATAGCCTATAGTCTGAAGGAGAACGCACATTTAGATCAATATAATGTTAAAAGGCTGTATCAGAGATATAACAATGTGTATCAGAGATATAACAATGAACAAGAACTAGCCCCCATCCCCAGAATAAGTTTCCTCTATCCACAGCATCAATGGCATAGAATTTGGGCTAATATAAATGCCAAATGTATTCCTAAATTTTGTAAATCGGCATGGTACAAAGTAGTTCATGATATTTTTATGTCAACGGAAAAATTATTTTTATTAGGTATTACGCAATCAGACAAATGTAAACATTGTAAGGTCACAGCGACCACACAACACATGATTGCAGAGTGCGTGCGCATTCAACCTGTGTGGAAACAATATCAAAGATTGCTGGGGCTGATTTGTAGAACTAATCCCCAGTACATTGCTTATGATCAATATATCCGTTTTCCTGCATTCTCTTTATATCCTGTCATGAAGCATAATAGTGTAATCTGGATAACAGCACAAACATTAAATTTTATACTACAAAAACGAACTTATTATAGTGTAGAGGTGTATACCACCATGCTGTTGAGTGCGGCTCAATTTTGGCCTAGAAATCAACAGAAGAACCTGTTTGCGAATTACCTAACAGTGATAAACATGTAACTCTTTGATCGTGTGTGTTTTTTTTCTTCGTCGTTGGTGTTTTTTTTTGTGTGTTTTTTTTTTACTCTGTTGGACTAGTCAATGTAGGTTTGTTTGCTGGTTGTAAAATTTCCATCTGCTTAGATTAGCATTACTGAATTTGATCATTAGCAATTCTTTATGTAGGTAAGTGCAATGATATTTGCTTGCAAATAATGTAATTGTACCTAGCAATAAAAAAAAAAAAGTAGCTCAGTGGTAGAGTATTGACGTAGCACTCGGGAGGTCGTGGGTTCAATCCCAGCGGCAGACCATCCTGACTAAGGTTTTTCCTGGATTTTTCCTCAGCCATACCAGGCAAAAAGGCCATCAATAATTTCAATTCAATTCAATCTATTCAATCCTGAAATTACTCTTATCTACCTAATCAATCCTAATACCGATCTAATAGAAACTACCTAACCAATATTTAATTAATCTTTATAGTACTCTAATCTATCTTATACTTCTCAATATCGATCTAATCAAAATGTGATCAATCAAATATTAATCTAATCTATCCACCAGTTCAAATTACAATTCAATTAAATCAAATCAACATATTATCATCCCTAATACCAATCAAATCCATGTAATCAACAGCTTGTCAATCCTAATGTCAAGTTAATCAACCTAATCAACACCTAATCAATCCTAATATTGCTCTACTTTAGCTAATCAATCCTAATATCAATCCAACCTCTCTGTAATCGATTCTAATATCAATTTAATCTATTTAGTCAATATCTAATGAATTTTTCTTTGGAATTACTGATAGAAAAATTAAGCGGTGTAACTCTTGAGTGAAAGAAAAACCTAATGCAAATATAGTATCACTCTCTTATTTAAAGATTAGTCATCTTCAGTGGCGAATTACCAAATAGGCCAGTTAGGCACGTGCCTAGGAGCGGCAACTCTTGAGGGCGGCAAATCTTTTTTTTTTTCCAGAGTATAAAGTATAATAGGTGGAGATGTATCATTTTAAATTAATATGAAGGAATCTTCCTGTCCGAAATATTGATAGTTGGCAACTCTGTTCGTTATTATAAAAATTACACATGTACTTAAAGGCCTTTCTCCAAACCTTTCAGTTACCTTTTGTGTTAAGATATGTGAATGAAGATGGTAAACCTGTTGAACGGTTTCTTTCGTTTCTGTCAAACGTAGGTCACAAGTCTGAAAATCTAGCCAGTAATAGATATTTCAGCCAGACATTCCAATGACCTTACTAATTGCAGGGGTCAGTCGTACAACAATGCAAGCAATATATCGGGGGGGGGGGGGATATACAGGTTTACAGACTCGAATTAATTTTATTACAGGAATAAATTCTAAAGCTTATTATGTGTCCTCCGCAGCTCATTCTTTGAATTTGGTCTGAAGTAGTGCAGCAAGCAGTTGTAGGGACCATTTTTCAATATACTTCAAAATATTTTCATTTTTTTCAGTTGAACAAAACGCTGGAATTCACTTGCTTATTTCATGTATCCAGGAAGTAAAGCACTAAGAAAAATTATCACAGACACGTTGGTCAGCTATAAATTCTAATGTCTGACAACTTCATGGTTTTCAGTAAGTTTCTGCGAAGTTCTTGTGTCATTTCTGAACGTTCAGCTAACTTTCAGGCTGCATATGAAACCGATATAGAATTAACCTTCGTAAATGAATGTTGTGCATTTTGCGTGTCTTCTGAAGACCAGAGGAATCTGTGCAGAAATGTTAGCATTTATAAGGAAAGAGAGGCTGCAGTCTGTGCTTCCAAATGGGGACATTGCATTACGAATATTTTCGTGTACTGCTGTAACCAACTGTTCAGCTGAACGTTCCTTTTCACTTCTAAAAAAGACTGAGGACTTATCTCCGTTCAACCATGTGTAAGAAAAGAGTCAAACAGTTATATATTCTGCACATCGAAGCAGACCTCTTGACTGATGAACACTGCAAATACTATTTTTCTTTTGAGAAGGGTGCACATTAAGTTTGTACCTAGGGGCGCCGAGGAAGCTTAATCCGCCACTGGTCATCTCCTATATAAAGTGAAATCCTCTTGCTTCCTTCAAGCCCTGCTCATGTTGGTTTGTTCATTTCGTCGTGTCCACCGCGTGATAATAATAGTTCCTCTGCTTTGATTGTGGGTTTCACTAATGAATTTTGGGTTGACTGTTGACAGACAAATCCCTCTCAGTAATCCATGATCTATGACTTGATTGCCGTTGTAATTTGCTCTGCTAACTTTGCCTCCTTCCCCTCCCCCTCTCTCTTTTACTCCGTGTGTCTGTATGTCACAGACACACACACTCATGCACAAACTCCAAACCTGGACTATCATTCAGCGAATTTGGACGTGTTGTCAGATTGATAGTAATCTCCACGTATTTGCTATGTATCTGTTATATGGAATTTCTGTTACTTTTGTCAAAGTAGTGAGGGCTGTGTATACATTGCTAATCAATAAGCACAGGATTTAGACGAGAAGGGAGACTGAGGCACTCAAATTTAATTAACGTTCTTTAACGTAAATGAATTCTATAATCGTCGCACTCCATTTGAGAAATTCCATTTTATAGAAAATAGCTTGGCAACACTGACAATTGGGTGACTGAGAACGAGGATACTCAGTATTTTTCTATTGTGTCGAATAACATTTATGCTTGATTGGTGCAGATAGATCTAATGGAATGGAAACAATTTGAAGGCTGGGATTTTTTAAATAATGGGTTAGCAATACTGATCCATTGTACCAATCATAATGGTTCCGCGGTTCTGGGATAGTCTATGCAAGATCTTTCCAAAGACACCTCAATCACGTCTTGTAACCCTTGAGGTTCATTTTTTCAGCCACGAACAGACGGACGGACTGAGCGGTATTATAAAGTTCCTTTATTAATAGCTTTACTATAACGGGACCTAAAAAACAGGTCTTTTACAACGATGGGCATATGTTTCTTATTTAGTGACAGAACCACCCTTCTAGTAAATTGCATAAAAGAATTCACAACCACATAAATACAGTGGAACTTTGATAAGTCGAATCTGATAGAGAAAAGACAAAATTCGAATTAGCTAATATTTCAACTTAGCGACGTTCGAGTTATCGAAAGGCATAATACAGAACTTCGAGATAATTATAGAAGGCTGGACTAGAACTGACCTGGTGCTTCTCTTTTATAGTAAGAATCCTGCATTGTTGTTTCGCCATCACTTAACTGCATACCTATGAAGGTGGTCGTGTGATCTGAGGCGTTAGGGCAACGTCTCCAAGGTCATGGGTTCGAATCCCGCCTGGGGCATGGATGCTCGTGGATTTTAAGAAGCATTGCACTCACGTAATAAAGAAGAGTCGAAGTAGAAAAAATACTAAAAACTGACCCATACAAAATAAACTTTTACTTCGTGCTGATCACGACGCAACAGACAGTAGTGGGACCAGGTGAAGCGTCATGGCCGTTCTAACCGTTAATTAGTGTTCTACAAAAATAACAATGGGATGACGCTCAGATCATTCAACTCCCTAAACTTCGACTTACTAAGCTTTACCCAGTAACTTCGACTTGTAGGGGTTCCCTAGCAAAAGGTTTGGCGTTACAGAGGTTGAACGGCACGTCCAAAACCTGAAACAACAAAAATTCGAATTATATCGAGGCTTTTACTTCAGAACATTCGATTTATAGAGGTAAATGAACCCGGGGTGGAATAGGGAAGATGAATTAATAAAATTTGAAATATCAAGGAATTCGATTTATCGAGATTCCGCTATATTTACTTTCCACATGGCGCACACTTTAGATAAGATTCTTACGTAATATTCTCTATAACATCGGTGATCAGCTGATCACTGACAATATGTATCATTGAATATTTTGTTCACATTTAAAGCATTTTTATAAATATGGAGAAGTTCAGATAACCCTGTTACCAGTTACCTAATATTGGTATATTTTTCGGATCTGTTTACAGCACCAGATTGAAGATAATAAAATATGATTTATAAGTAGATAATCTTCAATTGGAGAATTGAATATTAGCTTTAGAGTGATTACTAAATTGATGTTTAGAAAAAAAGTAAACGAAAGCCTAACGAATTAATCAAATAAATTCGTATTCAAGATCGAAGGTATAGAATTAATGCTGCTTGACGTAATAAGCTTTAGAACTTGCATAAACACGTTTCGTAAGCAAGAAAGTATTCTTTTTAATATGTAATAATGTTTTTGTCCTCAACGCTGTTTCGCCTTTGTTTTGATAGAAAAGACAACGAAGGAAGGCGTTTAAGAATGGGAAGAAAATCTACTGAAAAGCCTTTTAATTCTTAATGAAAAGTACACACAAGACGAGATAATGCAAAGTACCCTCTGTTGTTCTTAGATTAAAGCTCGGTAGACTAATGTAAAATTTTCGTAGTAATTTTATTCACCGATCTAAATTTATAATGTAAAATTATGATAACAAATTGTATTTAATTTTCTTTCTTTCTTTAACTTTTCTACATTAAAAAATTACTAAAATAAAATTATGACAAAAGGTAATGTTTAACCCTGGAAAGGTAGCGTACGCAAAATTTATGTGTAAGGAGAGATTAGTAGCCTCCCCTCCCTTTCAGACGCTTGCCACGTCAGCAGTGCTTGCTTGTGTCAGTTGCCGACTAATTGACGTCGGATGTAGGTGGATTTTGCGTTTCTTTGTTCTGGGTGGATATCTTTTTCTAAAACTTACATGTCAGTTTGACGTGTCGCTACCTTTAACGGGTGCTTTTGTTGAATGTTTTAGTTCACTTTGGATTATTTTCTGTGAGATGTCAGGTAAGTTGAGGAATAAAATAATGACAAACGTTTTGGATAATGAAGATGCAATATTGGCTACTCTCGACGAAGCAGAAGAAAGTTCCGAAGATTTAGAAGATAATTTAGAAGTTGAAGTAAATTCGGATTCTGATGAAAGCTGTTCCGAACAAGATTGTGTTCTTATTGAGCACAATGAATGATGACGCCACTCTTAACGATCGCATAGGAAAGCCGGAGATCATAATGACAATGAAGTGGGCCACCATGGACTAAATGTGTCAAAACATAAAATGTGGTCGTCAGACGAAAATATGACATGGTAAACATCTCTCCGGTGAATGGATATGTCCTTTATCTTCACAACCATTTCAGGATGAATGCAGAGAATTCCAAACGAATGTCAAGGCACGACTTCTGCATAGACCTGCATAAACAGTTAAGGCCGTGGCAAGAATCAAGACTGAGGAAAAGGACACTGAGTCGAGACTTGAGGGTGACAATTGAGAAGATCGTTGGAGACTACAGAAAATTACAGGAGGTACCACCAACACCTGAGCAAAGAGGCGCAAGAAAATATTGTGCCTTTTGTGATGTGAAGAGAGAAAAAAAAGGATGACCACTACTTAGTGCGAACGTGGAAAGGTGATATGTGGAGAACACCAAAAAAATGTTTGCCCCGACTGCACCTAAATACCAGCGTCCCTTTACTATCCTCGTTTTGATTGGACTATTTTTCTTCTTCAACTGTAGACCAAGAGTAATTTTTAATTGTAAAAATGTATACACAGTAAGTTTAAAATACGCCCGTTTGTAATTCCTTTTCTATACGCTAAGTAATTACTTGTAATATATGAATTTGTGCAAACTAAAATATTCCTGTAATAGCAAAAAGTGGCTTGTATCAGATGAACAAATAAATATATACCCTAACAACAACAAAACGACAAATGAGCATTATATTATTATCACGATATATCTAGCGTTATAGCTTATACGTCAATCTGACGTGTCGCTCCCATTAACGTACATGTTGAGAACGCTACCTTTCCAGGCTTAAATATCAGTAATTTCCTGAGTAATACGTTTAGTTTGTTGTATCAATACTCGTCAACATCATTTACATAATGTCCTATTCCTATCATAAACGGTTAGGCTCACCAGACAGTAACAGAACATAATTTTAGGTCTTTTCTGGGCAGAAGCATGGACGGATTTATAGGGAGCATGGGGGCATTGCCCCCAGTCATTTCAGGATTTAGGAGAGAGACCCTGTGGGGGCAATTACACACACACACACACACAGAGAGAGAGAGAGAGAGAGAGAGAGAGAGAGAGAAAAGAGAGAGAGAGAGAGGACAATGAAGTGACAAAGACCAAACAAATCACGACTGGTCAGAAATTGTAAGGCAACAATTGCGTTTCTTTTCTATCATGTCTTTGTCATTTCCGGTCGTTGGTTGTTGACCATCTGTCATGACAAATCCCTCTTTCACTCGTCTAATTGTCGTTACTGGTTAGACACGCTTTAGTTGCTGTTGCTATCTCTCTGTCTTCTAAACTTCTTGCAAAGGAATCTTTGGTGATCCGTTTTTCGCTTCACATCTCGTCTGGCTTTGAAGTAAATCCTTCTTTCGTCCAATCCATCGGGCACAACACAACAAACACAACTCACTCTTCACAAAACCTTTACACAGCTGATTTCAAAATGACAGAGAGAGAGAAAATCTACCCACCCTCTCAACGTGACGCACTTGTGTGGCCTATAGTAGAATGCTGACGTGTGCTTTCCGTCTTGTGACAGCCACGCTATCTCTTTTGTGGTCTGAGTTTCTGTCCACACACTACCTAGTTCTTGAAATTGTTCTAGTAATAACAATTAAAAAAAAATATATGAATTATTGAAATCAGTCTTTGAAAGCAGCAGTGCAATTCATGTCAGTATTTTATACCACATTACGACTTGCTAAAAGTAAGTGTGAGATTTGTTTTATTTAATTACACTCTAAAATATCAAATACAAAGATTCCAAGCGTTATACGTCCTTTGCTGTCTCATTACATAAAAAATGCAAACCCGTCTCTTAGTCCAGTCACAGTATTTGTTACTATTTTATACCGCACTAACGAAGGGTCACAAAAATACAATCAGCTTCAAAGAAACTATATGAACACGTAGTGTCATGTTCTCTCCAAAGATGTCGCCACTGACGTGAATGCTAGCATCAACACGTGACCAGTAGAACAGTCAAACAAAATGGCTGGACCACGATTGTCGTTCGAGGAACATAAGATTATTTTAAAGTGGTATTTCAAATTTGAGAACGTTGTTAAATTCAACGACAATCAAGGAGTGAATTTGCAACCCATCCACCAAGACGTTTGACAATTGCTACCTTGATGGTCCTTCAGGAAGAAATGTTAACGCCATGCACAGTAATCTAACTAAATACTTCGACCAACATTGCGCTAATTCGCCGTAATAATAATAATTGTCTAAAATCTTATGGTAAGCACTGGTCGCCCGTGTATTGAAGAAGTCAAAGGTAATTTCTACGTATTTGTTCCTTACTATCTGTGTAAACTAGTATTATAATTTCTATACATGTTTTTCTTTGGCTGAGGTGTGTGTATATTTTCTTACCGGAGTCAGAAAAATACATATTATACAATATGATAGCGTCAATACGATAGAATTTTTAAGATTACAAGTACACCACCTCAAAAGTAAAAGCAGTATAGAAATTATAATTAATTTTCTTGTAGATTGAATGTAGAATATACTAACTGTAATTTTGGATTTGTTTCGGCGAGTGAAAATTCTACGCAGACAGTAGGCCGTAAGTTGGAGAACCCTGGCTTAGTGCATATTTACAACAACTGTTTCAATACATTTTACCAGTAACGCTTCTTTTATTTTTCGGCAGATGCTGCTAGTAATATATTGAACAATTCTTATTACGAACAAATCTTAAACTAACGATTAAAACAGAATTATGAACAACTGATATCCAGAAGAATGATGCAAAAAAGAAAGAATAAAAACAGAAGGAAAAATAAAACATTGATATAACATAAGTTTAGAATAATTTAACTTTCATGACTATTTCACACATTTTTTTATATTTTTTTAAATGAATTTTCTCTGAGGAGCACAGTTTCCTTTTAGCAATTTGATTGAGTGGGATGTTCCCTGCGTAATATGCATAAAAATGATTCCTAGGCCCTCAGAATTTTATGAATGGAAGTAAATAAAAACAAGATAATTGGTTAAGTATTATTTGTATTCAATAATGATGCGATAGGAGAAAGAAAGTTAACGCCAAATCTGTACAAGTTGGATTGATTTTTTTATTGTAATTCCAACATCCATGCAATAACAAATTCACATACCTTCAGAGCAGTGACAGAAAGAGGTAATTTGGATTTATAGGATATGTTATTATATGCGAATTTAGGATCTCATAACCAGGGACGTGCTATAGGAAGGGCTACGGGGAGTTGAAGCCCCCTCATATCTACCATTCTTCATTTTATTCATGTCATAAACTTTTGTCAGGTCCCTGACTCCGATTTTTTACTCCGATGCCGTCAATACTCGTAGCTAAAGGATTAAAATATAAATAAAAAAAAATGAGTCTTAGAGCAAAAACAAGCGTGAAAAACTGTGAATGCTGAAAGTTTGGTCCATATTCGAGTAGACTGGAGGAGGACCATTGAGTTTGACTCTTTTCCGGTTGCCCTGGTGTCTAAATTCAAACATTGATCGAGCAGCCTAGTATCGTTAAATATAGAGGTCACTGGACAGCACTGATGCACTCAGGTGACACTAGAAAAATCAGTGGAATCTGATTAATATTAAATAAGGTTTCCGCAAATTATCAGTTGAACATTGTGATATGCAAAATGGGTGCACAAAATAACAGTTTTGCAAATATTTTGTGAAAAAAGGGTTTCCCCGCTACAAGATACCAGGGAAACTTCACAAGCTATCCGTGAATTTTTCACCTTTCCTCGGTAGAAATAACGCCCTGCTGAAAAATAACTGTTGGAAACCCAATCACTCAAACACTATATTATACTTCTAACTAACCAAACAGTTTACTTAGATCTTGTTATTATTACCACTAGCGATATCAGCTATTTTGAGGTTAATAGTATATTGTGGCATCATCCAACACTTACAACTAACAAGCAGGTGTGGCACGAGTTCTACAATATCAGCAAAAGTAGGAAAATTACGGATGCCTTCGGCCACGAAATTAAAGTACGGGGGGAATGAACCAGTGATAATTGGCAAAGGTGTAGAAGTTTGTAAGGAACCTCTCAATTTGCTAATTGATTGTCAGTTACAATAGTATATTATTATTCTGAGAAAAGCTTAAAATTCGTGTTATTTAAATTCCAGTCATTTTGGACACTTAGTTTTGAGACATCCTGTGTGCACTTTTGGTTTGTATTATACTTTAAGATATCCAGTGCGCACTGCTGCATTATAGAATTCTATTTTCCTAAACGCAATGTACGTGTATATGCAAATAAGACCAAATTATTCAGTTATGTTAATCGTGTATATTCGTTTGACGTCTACTCCCCTCGGGTCCATTGCGATATTTTAGATTCAGATAGATTAGGTTCTCTCCTCGTCTCACATTACAAGTTTTGTAGATAAAGAAGGATTTCCAAATATTCCGTTAATTTGGGTACTGTCTTGAAGGGACCGTGGGTTTTGCGACCGTGCGATTTGCGACGATACAGAATTACGTGGACTTTACGACCACAAGGAAAATAATCGTGCGTTTTCGACCCATGAACTTATTAGAGTCAGCGACTCTTAAACAGTTAAGCTCATTAATGTTATAAAGTGTATTGCATCTTAACTGTATAGTCAACAACATCCATATGTCGCTTGGAAGTATGAGTCACCCCAAAGATAACGTAAGATAAAAGTTTCTATTCTGGAATCCAGCTTTAAAATTTCCTTGGAAGGAAGAAAATCTATCTCGAGTTTCCAAATGCAGCATACATAATTATGTAGAACAAGCAATTAAGGCAGAAAACACGAAAGAAATCATGTGAGGGACGGGACGAGAAATATACACATCTAACCTTACCTTAACTAACCCGCCTTCGCTCTCTGCAGCTTCTCGGGTGTCCGCGTATGGCATTCATCTGGTTTTACATTACATTCAGTACGAAGTTGACTTACCACATGAATGTGTATGTGAAATTGCATAAGTAAGGAATGTCAATGTCTCTAAATGAATTCCGTGACCTCCCAAATAGCATCTCAAAGTGGAACTGGTATGAAGATAGTAGAAACTGAAGTGCAGATAATACAAAAATAGCGTGAACTATATTGTCGTGACTTATCACACATCGTTCTGCTCGCAAGAAGTAGTAATTAATAAAAGGCTGAAAAATTGACTGTATTGAGTTAAATAGCTAAACTTAAGTGACCTGTTCTTTTTAATAGAACTTGGAATCTTCAGTCTATGATCTTGGAAAATTGATTTTTTCACACTGAAAGTGTCCTACCTTGTCTTCAATAAGTACTATCCATGTTCCTTTCGGATCCTCTCCCCACGTGTGCACAGACATAAATATCCAGTCCTCAAAACCATTATTTGATTGGTCGTTTGATCGAGGGCTTAGAAGTTCTACGCCTGTACCTGGAAGTCAATGAAAGACAAGAAAATTAAAACTTGAGATAGAAAGTCATGTTAAAACAATGAACACAGACAAATGTTCAATTTCCTTACACACGTAAACTATAAATTCGAAGAGTAGAAATCAGTAGGTGTTCGTGATGAAACCTGTGCTGGCTTGAGCTTGCTAGGATAGAAACCTGTGGCGAACGTTTGTTATTGCGGCGATGAACTTGAGAGTTCCGTAAGCTAGAGTAAGTAAGTAAGAAATCAGATCCAATGATAAACTGTGCTTTAATAAACTTTCAAATAAACTGTATCAACAAACTCCACTCGAAGCTCCTTGCCAAATTCCATGTTTGCTCTCTCTCTCTCTCTCTCTCTCTAACGTGCCTGCTGATGATTCTTGCGATAGACGTATTTTTTTTTCTTTTTTGGCGAACACCAGTTAAGCCGCAACCCGGTTAAGCCGCCCCCGGTAAATCGGTAGTCGACTGTAATTTATTATTATTAAATTGATTCCAATAACTAATCTATCTGATTTTGTAATTACAGTAGTGCTCACCCAGTGATTCCACCAGACCCCCTCCCTGTGGGTGTGTAACCCTCCTTAATTCTCGACAACATTCCCAACCTTAAACTTTTTGCAGTGAAAAACCGATAGAAACGGTGGAAAACACCACTTACACACCCTCCCAATTTTGACTTGACACCCCACCCCACCCCCAAAACTATAAATCGTGGCGAAAACCCTGTGTTCACCTTATCCCGTTCTCTGTATACCCATCATCGGCGTATTGAATTACTAATTACAGAGGTTGTTTCCGACCTACAGTGATGATTTTGAGATGCATCAGTAGCGCCACCTAGTACGAAGTGAATGACATCAGAGTCGCTGTGGTTTTGACCCAAACGTTGCCACTTCTTTCTTTGCTATTCTTCCCTTCCTTTCCCTTTTCCTTCTTCCTTCCTTTTTTCTCTTTGGAAAAAGTATGACCACCTTTCGCTTCTGCCATCTGCTTCGAGAAAGTGGCAACGCCGGAGAAAATTTATTGTCGGAATCTTTTCTGGTGGGCGTGGCTATGTTTGGTTAACCGTAACTGATAGGAGGTCCGGGTCCCCCACGAAGGCTTACATGATATGATTCAGAGTATACCATAAGATGTGCAAGGAAAGTGGATTCAAAGTGTCGAAGAATGACATAGGACGTGTGTTAATAGGGACAGGAAAGGGGAGGAATGCGACAATTCCTGTAGGTCAGAAAGAAGACAACCCTCGTCCGGCTACGAGCCGTATACGAGCTACTATCCGAAAATTGCAAGCTCTCGTCAGAGGAGAGAACCCTGACACACATAGAAGTATTACAAACCGTCTGGGAATGGAAACATCCCCCCACAACAATGCACACCATAATTCATCGTGATCTGGGGTTGGAGAAGCGTCGACAATGGCTTGTTCAGAAACTTGCCAAAACATATTGCAGAAGGTCGCACAGATGGACATACGATAGCACACTGAACGAAGCACATGTGTACCTAAAAAAAAACTCTAACAGGCCGCGTACAATTTTGTACGCCCAAAGTGGTGGTAGAGACTTCCAAAAATAGTACCGTGAATGTATGGAAATTTCGACAACAGATTCATGATCATTGCTGGTTTCTGTTACAATGGGAAGTTCATGTGTCGCCAAAAATGCCAAGGTGATTTCCAATTATTATCAGCCTAACGTCCTGACACCAATTTAGCACCATGACATATCTTGTCTCTATGGTAGGGAAACAAATCGGATCTTGCTACATCAAGACAAGGCACCATCCACACCTATCGTTCGACGGTCCCCTCCTTCAACAAATGGCAGAAGAAACAGACGGTCCCCTCCATAATCCATGCAATTCCATTCTCCCAGATTCCAGTGAAATCTCCGGACATCTCACGGATGGACTATTATGTCTTCGGTCTCTTCAAAGGGCTTTGGCACAGCGGAGACCTCGTACTACTGACGACCTGTGAAAAAGTCTGTGAAGAGAAGTGATTGTGATTGGACATATTTACACTGCGTGCCAGCCTCTTCCAATCGAAATTTTGATGCCGGGTAGATAGCTCGAATGCAGGGCTACCATGAAATTTCCTAAGGTAGGTGCATCCCAAAATCATTACTGTACAATCTCTATATTCTTAATAGCTAAATACTTAATCTTAAGTATTGGGTGTACTGAACTCACATAAGAAATTCTAGATTTTTTTTTTCCTTGCCCCTTAAATTTCTAATTGGAATCACCAATCAGATTGTAGACGTTACATCGGTTCGGTTTGCAACCTTTTAATAGTCTAGTTTACCAAATTAATGAAACGTTTTCCCTCCGCAATTTCAGTTCCATCTTTATATATATTTTCTGAATTTTGATTGCTAAAAACTAAGAACGTTTTGAATCTAAAGTATTACTTGTCACCTTAACAGAACGTTCCACTTGTTTTTGTACTTTTTCTGAAGTTTGATTAAACGAAACCGCATCCGCTAGAAATTGCAGTCTGATTACAATAGAACATCTTACTAACGTTTTTCAGAACCCACCCCTCTCTATATTTTCTGAAGTTTTATTAATCTTTACCTATACGCGTTCTCATTTTCGCTTTAGAAGCTCTGCCAACTAATCATAAAGGGGGGGAGATTAAACTTGACTAACCTTGATTGATAATTTCCTGCCTGATAGAATTTATATAACAGAACGGGAAAAGATAAACACTGAGTATCCAGCTTTTGTATCTCTGTATAAGACAACCCCTGATTTTGAGGTGTTGTGAAATATTCCTTTTAAGGATCACCTTATATTCTGATATACGGGAAGTTTGAGAACAAACGAAACTTGAGAAGGCAGAAAATAACTTTTCAGTGACTGAAGGATAAAAGAGCGTCATCTTGTGAAAAAAAAAAACTTGAAACTGGATACTTTGTGAAATAATATCTGTTCCGTCTAATCCTTCAAGCTGCAATTCAAGAAGCAAGATTCTTCCATTTTTTTTGGAAGCAAAAACTTTTAGTTAGACAACACTGACGTTTCTAATTAAGCGTGTAACCCGATACGTTACCTGAAGTTAGAATAACGAAATGGCGTTTTTTGTTGCTTCTTTTCATTCAAGAAAAACTTCCTTTGTGTGATCAAAAGAAAACATGATCCACGCTAGAAGTAATCCTTAACGACCATAAAAAATGTTTTTTTACAAAAGATATAAATATGAAAGGAGGATAAAACTTCTTTGTGCCTTTCTAGAAATTAATATCACTTTCAAGCACGAACGTTTTATCCTGAATTGATTGATTGAATTGTTAGTAACGTTCTAAACGAACGGAATGGGTGAACTTCTAAGGACGGGACCTACAGTTTCTGGTAAAGTATAGGCTCCGACCTACTTTGTTCAATGGACCCCGGCGGGAACTGAACCACTGACCACGAGCATAGAAAGCATTTTATTTTAAAATGTTAGCTCCAGTTGATTTATTTTCTATATCTTATTTTAAAACAAATGACAGTACTGCGAGTTACTTTTACATTTGGAAGCTTCCAGGTAGCCCGGCGCCCACCATCCTGAATGATGCTTCTCCTCGGTTCTACCAGTCTAAAACAGGAATAGTATCTTCAAAACTACTTTCTTCCTATATTTTCTCCCCTCCCCTCACCCGGCATAAGACAAACATCTCTGAAGATCATAAATAAAATTTACAAATAATTAATAGTTTCAAAGTTGAGTTCATTGTCGTGTTGAAAATATCTTCATCTCACAAGCGCCCTTTTGCGTTGTGTTAGCAAATGGAACACGCTTTGTTTACAAGATGACTTTCTTGAACTAACGATTATTAATTTGTCTCGGTGTTTCGTTTTCTATTTCTTTTGGTCTAAATCAAGGTCCGTTGACCTGTCCGCTTTATAAGAGAGAAAGCAAGCCGGAGTCAACGGACCTTGGGTCTAATCTATAAATTTAGTTTCTTAATACCATGGGCGGATTTAGAAGAGAGACTCTGGTGGGAATTGCTTTAAGGGTGGAAGCTATTCCGGAGGTCATTTAAAGCCATTCTGAAATGACTGAGGGGTAATATCCTCCCATAAATCAGCCCATGCTTAATCCTTCTTATTGCATTATCAGGATCAGGATTTACGAGAATGTAATCTCTTCTTTGTAATGTCTAATGAGAAATCAAAACTCCAGAAGAGGGTACACGGTGTAACTTCCTTAATTCTGTCAGGAAGCTACATTTGCCTTACCTCTTCTTGTTCTACATTTAACTCGCTACATCCCTATAATTGCATTCTTCGGAATACAATATGCGCGTAGTCAATGTCTTAACCAGTTGTTTGCAGTATTGCTCGTTTCTCACCTTATTTTCATCATCACTTTCTTAATTACGTATTCTTAGTGTCTAACTGATTTTTCTCCAATTTCTTTTATGTAAACTTTTGATGGTTTCCAATTTCCTTTGATTGCTCTTTTTTGGCGTCATCGTTTCGCTTTCATATTACACAATGATCCCCCACAGAACATCAATTCTCTACTCAACTCATCGGTGCACAGAAAGGTTTCTCTCTTCTTCTTCTTCTTCTTCGAGGACGTCTCTTTCTTCATTGGTACTCTCACCATAAGATCATTTACTCTTGTAATCATCATAATATTTAGTGTTCTGCGCATGGGCGGATTTATAGGGTGGGGCAATGACCCCCAGTCATTTCAGAATGACTATGAGAACCCCCGGAATAGCTTCCACCTTTAAAGTAAACCCCCCAGTGTCTCTTTCCTAAATCCTGAAATGACTGGGGGCAATGCCATCCCTCTATAAGTCCGCCAATGGCCGAGAGCGGCAGGCCTTTAAAGGAATACTGTCATTCATTCCGATCTTGCGGTTTTTTTCTTGTGTTAGCGTACTATTTATCTTCCTTATTTATTCCACTATTAATTCTCTCCTACTCTCTTCAGTACTTCCCCGTTCTATGTCCTAATAATTTCTCCTATTCTCCCCTATTTCCACATTTCCTTTGCTTCCCTCATCCTTTGGCCACTCGTAAAATCCATACCAGTCCTCATGATTCAGGCGGTAATGTCGCGGACTTCGGATCGGCACACGGGTTCGAAGCCCGCGGCCGCCCATCTGTCTGATGTTTTTCAGAGTTTAACACAGTTTCACCAGACGAATGGCGAGATGGTATCTTAAGTAAGACCCTGATCGATGCCTTCCACATCCTCTAGCTTTTGTCTTCTTGATTTCACTTCTTCCAATTGTCATTTATTTTGTTTTCTTCTTCATACTTATTGTATTTTCCTTAATCTATCTAAAGACACTATCTCAGCATTCAGTTAAGAGAAGTTTCATTCTCTTCAAGAAGAACAAATTGAAAATCTGACGCACTAGAATTGAGGAGCTTATTGTCAAAAGGGCACATGTCCAGTGACGCAAATTTCGCAGTAGGCATAGAAAAGAATGTATTTCTTTGAGAGGGCGAGCTCTGTAATTGTACGAATTATCTTATATTGTAACCAAGAGATAATATAAGATCAATCGCACAATTATACTGTTTGCTCTCACAAAAAAAAAATGTTTTAACGTCTACTGTAAAATTTGCGTCACTTGACACGTGCCCTTTTGAAAATAGGTTTCTCACTTATTTCCCTCTAGCTGGAACTCCTTCTTTGTTACTTCACCACCTTTTCCAGATAAATATTCTTCTAAGCGGCCTCTATTAGCATTAAAACCTATTTCTAAATATATATACTATCTAGATGACTATTACAACTTCGAATATAGTACCTTCATTTTAAGAAGGCTATCATTCATATTTAGAATCAACATTGTAACGTCACTGCCTGCGGGTACCGGTAGAAATTTTAACAGAATGTTAACAGTTATTAAGCTCTTACAAATTAAGCTAGCATAGTAAATAGCTGTAAATTTCCAGATAATATGTGTATATACTGTGCTAATGATACTATTTCAGTGTGAAGAAATAGTCTAATGCATTTTAAATCTCAGATATTTCCATCTACTGTGGAAAGAAGTCAACTATGTTTTAATGTGCATTTATATCTAAATACTTCTAAAGGCATACTATGTAAAGGAAACATGCATATTAAACAGAAAATATTACAATACTTATTTCTTGGTTTTGTCTTTGTGAAGATGAACAATGTTGGTACTTTTAAAAACTTTGTCCGATGAAGATGAATTCTGTCAGACTCCCCGCTCAAGTCCCACAAAACTGTCAGCACATACTCTCAACTTTAAAATCTTTACTGTTAAAACTTGATAAAAGGGGTAACATCTGCAAACTCTAGTGACATCCCCAAACTGAAAATCCTGGTAGAACCCCTACACATAAAGAGCAATAGAGGAATTTTAATTCTTTACTGGAATTTTGAGTTTGTAACTTTAACTTAAGCAGGGTTACCAGATCATCTTTTATACCAGTGGAGGACAATTGCGGAATTTTTTTCTTCCAATGGAGGGCAATTAACCTGATATTGGTAAACAACTCTGGCTACCTTTTCTTTAAACTTCGATAAAGAAACACTGACGTACAGAAGAATTTCTTACTTTCAATTCCAGTTTTTACAGGACAAGTTACAAAAAGAATTACATTTTTTGCATCTTCCTATCAAGTAATAAAATTTAATGAATATGGAAAGTAGTTACCAAATGAGGAACCACTTGCTTAATATTTTGGTAACGAACATTTTAGTAAAATTAAGAATTTGAAATATGCCTAATTCGGAACTATTTAACATGGTCACTAAAGAATGGAGGATATTTCAAGATATTTAAAAAAGGAGGGAGGACAGGACAAGATGATAAAAGGAGGGCATATCCCCAAAGTAGGACGTCGGGTAACCCTGACTTAACACATAAATTAAAGTACTGCTTTTAGGGAGATGAGATAAGGGACAATGTTCATTGAGATATTTATGAGATATTTAAGATATTTAGTGAACTTTATTTTTAAATAAATGTTCCGAATGTGAAAATATTTATTAAATATTTCTTTAAATGAATTAGTTTCTACTCATGAAAACTCAGAAACCTACCGGGTCACCAGGACAGACCTTTAAATCGTGACGTAAGGTTATCCTATATAGAACAG
Organism: Lepisma saccharinum; assembly: GCA_022664845.1. Lineage (NCBI taxonomy): Eukaryota > Metazoa > Arthropoda > Insecta > Zygentoma > Lepismatidae > Lepisma > Lepisma saccharinum. Next base: position 21,135 of record JAGDQP010006756.1, on the reverse strand, counting down.
AGTCAATCAATTCAACAATGATTTGAAAATATGCTTTGCTATTTATTCACCTTGATTCTTGCCTATCTTCTTCTAAATATCTGTGTGTAGATTCATCACATCACGACCATCTCAACATAGAAAGTCCTATTTTCGAAAGACTGAAAGAATACAATTAAATCGCGTACACAGTAAAAAATAGTTGTGTTAATTCAACACAATGCGGTGTCCCAGTGTGACTACCACTTTTGTGTGTTAAATCAACACAACACACGGTGTTGATTTCGGTACTGGGAGAAAAAAAATTACGGCTGTAGCTAGATTTGAACATGGGTTGCTCAGTTAGAAGTAGAGCGTCTTACCGACTTCGCTAAATCGTCAGACAGAAAGAGCACTAGATTGAAACAATATAGAGGATAGAAAAATGTTGCTGAATCCCAAATACAAACAAAGTTACTCTCACGACTTATGCCATGGTTTAATCACTTTTCCATTGGTCAATTAGGGATCACAATCCCCATTCATTGAGAATATGTCCCATTTCTATGAAAGCAAGCGCAGCATTTGACATGTTACGATAAGAAAGCAGTAATGCTGCTCAAGTGTTTGGCTGTCGCCATCTTGCTTGCTTTCATAGAAATAGAATATTCTCAATGAATGGGAATTCTGGTTCTCAATTGACAAACAGGAAGTGATTAAACCATGGGATAAGTCGTGCAAGTAACTTAGTTAGTTTGGGGGATTCAGCAACATATATTTGATCCCATACCCTGTTTAAATATAGTGTGTAGTCATTTAATTCAAATGTTGTTCATTAAATATAGTTTGCATCTAGTGCCTTTCCTGTCTGACGATTTAGCCAAGTCGGTAAGACGCTCGTCTTCTAACTGAGCAACCCATGTTCAAGTCTTACTGAAGTCGTTACTTTTTTTTCACTGTACCGAAATCAACACCGTGTTTTGTGTTGATTTAACACACAAAAGTGGTAGTCACACTGGGACACCGCATTGTGTTGAATTAACACAACTATTTTTGCAGTGTATTCACTAAATAAAACAAACAAAAAAAACACACACACAACCTGACTTTTCTAACCTAACCTAACCCTTGGTCGGTAATTTTATTAAATTTCGTAATGCGTATACATATATACGCACCATGGTTATTTTTTTTAAAAATAAATATATAAACATAATCACGTCAGTATTCGATCCCGGATCCCCGGATCAGCTTTCTGATACGCTAACCAATACTCTGACTGAAGTGGCAATTCCCGAGCCACTGCTTGTCACTATTATTTATGGTTCAAGCAGTACTGCGCCTGCGCGTGAATGACCCCGCCTTAATAAGGCTTTCTAAGTTGAGACACTATCATCTCATCCACTCTTTCCATTTAGAAAATCACCTGCAAGAAATACCAGTTACTAACCGAAACTCACATATGAGAATAATATAGCATCCAAATATATAAGAAAAAAAAAGCTTTATGGATAAAATCTCAATGTTAATATTACATAATTACATATTATTGTAGTGGCAAATTAATTTTAATTCAAAATGAAACAATTCTGTGAATCTATAATAATTCAAATATTTGTACAATTTTTCGTTTCGGCGCTGTAGGCTGCCGAAAGTGTGAGAAAGTGAATTTTAAGGAACAAAGGCGGCTTCAAAGGCTTAAACCATGATCTTTCCAAATATGCATATTCCAGAATTGTGCAATGGGGATGAAAAAAATTCCCCAAAGGAAGAAGGGAAATTTTCAGAAATTCTCTGAAGTAAAGGTGCGTCCAAATAGGTATGAATGGATCTCTTTTTCAGCATGTAACAGTAATTACTTCCACATTAGTCCCAGATCGATGTGTCAAACAAATTTTCTTTGCCGAATGATTTTTACAAATGTGTGTGATTGCATAACAATCAGGAGTAAGAATTGCATATATTTCAACGAAAGTTTCGTGTATTTATGAACAAAAATAAATAAAACAATAAAAAAATTTAAAGACATATTTTTCTCAAACAATTCGTACTAAAAAGTAAAAAAAAAAATCATTTATACATGAGAAAAAAGAAAAGCATGGGACGCTCTCTCATATACAGTCACTTTATAAATTCTTGAATTAGTACGCCCGATGCTTTTCTTTTTAGTTATGTATAAACAAAATTAATTTTGGCTTTTTAGTACGAATTGTTCAAGAAAAAAGTTCTTTAAAAAATATTAACTTTATTCGAGTTATTTTGGTGTTCGGATACTTTTTCTCAAGCTAATGTTTTGTGAACCAAATTCTAGAGTGTTCTTCAACCAGCCAAACACGCAAGATCGTTACAGGCTAGTATTTATTTTAGGATAAGGAAGTGCAAATTAATATATATATTTAACATATAGAAATATTTGAATGACAATGGAATACTTTATTGTCATCCGACTTACGTCACTGTGCAAATGTTCACTATTGTATGACGTCAGGAAATGAGATAAATTAACATTGCAAGGTTAGAGGACACCACGAACCATTCTGAACTAAAGATAAATCTGTAAAAAAAATACTATCATTGCCCGCTTAGAATGCGGTGATTATGTCTATCATCTTTTCCCATACGGAAAGTCCTTTTTTATCGTTCTTATTTTGTTAACCCGCTATTTACTTCATAGAATATCTGGGAGTTTCCTATTTCCCTTGAGAAATTTCTTGCTCATCCGTTGCACAATTTTGTAGTAAGCATTCTTGGATAGAGGAGATCTCAAGTCTCTGAGGTTACCATGACGTCTAAGTCAGAGGCGGACTGGGTATATTAGGGCCTAGGCCGCGGTTACCAAGAAGGGCCCTCAGACTGTTAAACCAATTTCTAAAATAGCGTACAATGAACATCTGCGATGAGCCATCGCGTTATGCAGTTGTAAATTCGTTGTTACTTGGAAGTTTTTGCAAGCTATGATTTATCATTGGTTTTAGGCCCTACTCTAAAACGTCGTGCATTGTCTTCTGATTAGCAATCACGTTATTTTGCGTCCACTGTAGTAATTACATACACCGTTATTTTCAATCTCGTACTTTATTGGCATTATCGCCTACTGGACATGATTGTGATAGAACACTTTTATTCCAGAGCTGGATAGAATTATGGTATTTATGCTGGCGAAAAAATTCCATGGCAACACTGTAGCCTAAGCTCCAGCGGATAATTCCAAAAACGAAGCATGTTTTCTGTTCTAAATAAACTTGATATTTGGACTAGCAAAAGTAAATATTTTTTTTTTTAAATGCGCTTTTTTTTTCATTTTTTAGTTATCAAATATAGACCTACAAGATGTGTTAACATCCATAAAGGACCCATCAGCCTGTGGTTAAATATGGGCCCAGCTACAAACCAGGCCCCAGTCTTCAACGATGAAAGGGCCCCAACTGCCCAACATAATGAAAGACTGCTCAACATAATGAAAAAAGGGGCCCAAGGCCCCAACTGTTCAATGTAATGAAAGAAGGGCCCGAACTGCACGATATAATAAAAGAAGGACCCAAGGTTCCAGGCACAAACTAATCACAGTTTCCAATAATAAAAGACCATAGTGAAAGATGGGCCTAGCCACAAATCCAGTAACAAAAGGACCTTGGAAGGATGGAAGAGGTGTGTGTGTGTTGGCAGCATAATAACCAGGGATCTACCAAATTATTTAGCTTTCTTCTGTTTTAGCTTTTCTCTCTTTCTCTTTCTTTCTTTATTGTTTTCATTATTCTTTTTCTCTGAGAGGGCCTAGGCCGCGATTACGGCCTAGCGGCCCTGGCCAGTCCGCCCCTGGTCTAAGTTCTCCTACTAATAGTATTGTAAATATCAAGCTCTGACGTTGATTTTCCTTCGCTTTTGGCAGCCTATACCGCCGAAACGAAATATTTCTGCTCCCTCGATCGTGATGTGGTTTTGTCGGTGTTATTTTGCAACACCCTGTATATCATTGGAATATATATATATCACATTCAAGTCCGTTACAATCTTCAAAGCTCAATCATGAGATATACCTTCCCAAATATATCTCCCATCGTAAAAGATATACAGTAAAACCTATTCGATTCTAACGACGTCCACGATGCCAAGGTCCTCTCATTAATTGATCCACCATGCAAAATAACATTTCTTGTTTCAACACGGCTTGTAACGTCCCTTACATTTTTTAAATTTTCTATAAACAAATATTTCTGTTACTTACCGTACTTCATGTTCTTTAATTATTTATAACTCAAATTACTTTCAAAATTGGAGCCGCCTTTAGATTGCTAGCCAGCATATCAACATGCACGGCAGTGCATGAGCCAAGTTCTTCCCGTCAGAAAACGTCAGCACTGCCAGAAGCATGTTATACAGGGACAAGAGTTTATGGCAAAATAGACGATTTGGGGGCCCCGTAAGAAAAAAGATGTTAAAGATAGGAATATGAGCTTTTGCCGTTAAGGAGATATGGTAAATATGTGCAGATGTACAAAATTTCATATTCGTATCTCAAACTATGTTTTAGTTGTGGACCCCTGAAATTGCACATTTTAGGCTGACTCACTCACTCACTCACTCACTCATCATATTGTTTAGGGTGTTTGGAGTAAGCTAGAAACATGAAATTTGGTATGAAGGTAGAGGATGATAAGTAGATAAAGGAAAAATTCCGACATTTTGAAAAGGTCGCCATCTTGGATTCAAAATGGCTGCCAAACCTAAAATTTCAAAGAATACACAGCCTAAACGGTTAAAGATATAGAATAGTGAAATTTGGTATGAAACTACATCATTGATAGCAAATTAAGAAAACTTTTTTAAAATTTGAAAAAGTCGCCATTTTGGATTCAAAATGGCCGCCAACCCTAAAATTTTAAAGAATACACAGCCTAAACGGCTACCGCTAGAATAATGAAATTTAGTTTGACAGTACAACATTATTAGTAGATTATGAAAATATTACAAAATATCTCTAAAGACGCCATCTTGGATCCAAAATAGCGGGCGTCATAAATCCATTTTCCAACTGCTTGAGCCAGAGATACGAAATTTGGCATAATGATGTATTATCAAGAGTAGTTTAGGAAAACATAACAACGTTTTAAAAAATTCACCATCTTTGATTCAAAATGGCAGCTGAAATACCACTTTTCACATCGTTCGAGATAGAAAAATGAAATTTGGTATGACAGTGTATCATCACGAGTATGTCACGAAAATATAAGAAAACGTTAAAAATGTGTCCATCTTTTATCCAAAATGTCCGCCTAAGCCCCACTTTATAACGACTGAAGCTAGAGAAACGAAATTTGGTATGAAGGTGTACCATTACGAGTAGGTTAGAATAAATTCGGCTCGTCTCCCCTACTAGGGTACAGTTCCCAGCTGGAGCCTGATTGCGATAAAGGGGTGCGCCCCAGTGAGGCCATCTTGGAATTCTGGGGGCAGCGCCCCAATGAGGCGAAGCGAGTATATACATTACACAAGTGTAAAAAGCTGCGAAATACGAGCAAAAGCACCAGGGGTGCAAACTGTCCAGTCAACTCCTTCAACCTTAAAAAGTGGTGAAATGGAATATGGATGAGCCTAGTTCCTCGCGCCAACTTCCAATACTCCTGCGTGTCCCACCAAGTTTTACTCGTCACAAACGTTAGCACTGCCAGGAGCATGTTATACAGGCAGAATGTGGAAGTTTCCCCATTCGGACGCAGCGCTCTTTAGTATGAGGGAATATCTGCATCATGTGGCGCAGTGCACTGCAGATTCTGGTTGTGATAAAAAGACCCAGTTCATCCAAACTCTTCAAGTTCGATGCGCGGCCTGCCGTGGGATTCTTGGCGCAGCGACGCGAGCGAATCGAGGGGAGTATCAACACGTACGGCAGTGAATGCAGCCGAGTTTCGCGTGTCACAAAACGTCAGCATGCTATACAGGAACAAGAGTTTATTGCGAAATCAGCGATTTTGAGGTTCTGTAAGAAAAAAGATGTTAAAAATTGAAATATGAAATTTCGAAGTATGACGGTATATCATCACTAGTAGATTACAAAATATCTGCAAAGACATCATTTTGAATCCAAAATGGCTGACTTCATAATCCATTTTCCAGAATGTTTGAACTAGGGATACGAAATTTTGCATAAAGGTGTATTAACAAGAGTAGTTTAGGAATAATTTACATTTTTGAAAAAGTTGTTAACTTGGATCAAAATGGCCGCACAAAAACTTTTTCCACACCATTCGAGCTATAGAAACGAAATTTGTTATGAAGGTGTACCATCACGAAAATGTTTCAATAAATGGATCAAACCACCGCTATGAGCGTGCAGCCCCAGAGGCGATATGGGAAAAGGTCTGCACAGCATGGGGCGCTGTCCCCAGAAAGTCTGATCACAATAAAGGGAGCGTAGCCCTAAAAATTTGAATTCTGGGGCAGCACACCCAGCGAGGCGAACCCAGTATATATATACACGTATAAAAAGCTATGAAATCCGAGCAAAACACCAGATAATGTTCGAGCCTTAGGGTTGGTGGTGGTGGGTTTTAGGGCCGCCAGCAGGAAGCAAATTTGCTGTATCATCACAAGTAGGTTACAATAAATATGGCAAAGCTTCCCTATGTTTCAATAAATATCTCATTCCCACGGGTGGTGGGTATGGGAAAAAATCTGCAAAATGGAAGCACAGTGTCCTGGAGAGTAATTACGATAAAGGGGCCTAAGTACCCAAAAACTCCAAGTTGGGGGCGTAGCCAGCTACGGGGGGCGAGGACCTAAACGAGGCCGAGCGAGCGAGTATATATATATTATACACGTACAAAAAGCTGTGAAATCCGAACAAAAACACCAGAGGTGCAAAAGTGGAGCCAAGTTCTTTAGCCCTAAAAAGGTGTGAAATGAGAGACGGATGAGCGAAGTTCCTTGGTGACAGCATGTAACAGGAACAAAGGAACTTGGCGCGAGGTGGCAAGGTTCATGGTCCTCAAGCTATAAGGGTGGTGGGGAACCTAAATTCCACTACGTCCACCGCCACCAACCCTAAGGCTGTTGCCAGCTCGCGCGAAGTTCCTTTGTTCCTGTTACATGCTGTCACCAAGGAACTTGGCTCATCCGTCTCCCATTTCACACCTTTTTAGGGCTAAAGAACTTGGCTCCACTTTTTGCACCTCTGGTGTTTTTGTTCGGATCTTTATATACTGGGAAAGTGATAACCAGGAATTCCGCCAGAATATTCAATTTTGGGGTGTAAAGTCATAATTGGGAGGATGTACCGTAAGTGGAGTTTTGCACTGTTTCTATTGATTACTGACCGTAAAATAATTTAAAGTTAAGGTGCGCTCTAGAATTTGGGGGATGACAACCCCTGCAAGGGGATCTGACAGAATCACTGGCTGATAACATATTTATATTTGTCTTTCATTTCATCTATGCAGGCCAGTGTTCTAAAACCATGACCAAAATTTCATTGTACTTGACGCATTTCATTTTTTTTTTATCTCTGATTTGTAGGGTCCGGGACTTTATGCCCTATAAAACTGTAAAATATGTATCTAAATATGTCATAAAAACTAGAAAAAATGTCACGAAAATTAAAAAAAAGTCAAAACACAGAAAAAGTTAGAATATAAGTACTTAATTTACAAACTAATTTTTAGGGAACATTTTTTGGTATTTTTTAAAATGTTTTATTTGAACTTAGTTGACATCTACAAAAGGAACATTTTCCAGTTAAATTAATTATACAAGTGCTTCTAAACAGATCTTTTTAGGAAAGTTCTATCGTATTTTTTTAATGTTTTATTTTACTTAGCTTACGGTTACAAAAGGAACATTTTTCAATAAATCAATTAAAGAAGGTTTTTCGTGTTAATTTGAACAGCTTGTAACGAATCTCTAGAGCTTGTGATTTCAGTTTCTTTTAGTTGAACACACACACACAAATGGAGAGAATGTATATATTTCAATGTCATACTCTGCTATACACTTGAAAATGAAAAGTAAAGATCGGACAAATCAACAGGCAAAAGTAATTTTAAGCATTGCATTGTGACACGAAGACCTTCTTCAGATTCTCTTCTGTGAAACTTCGCCTATTCCCTTCAAGCAGCGACTTATAGCGTGAGAATGTACGTACGTTCCACATAGCACGAAGTCAAAGGAGCAAACCTCAAACATACTGTATCTGCAGGTGTTAAATCTTCTTCAATATTTTTGAGAGTTAATTCTCCGTCACCACTCAGAACAGCGGCGATGTTGGTGAAAGTGCTATATCCAGGATTATTGTTCAGGATGGCAGTGAACTTGTCTTTCACGAAATCTGCTGTTGGTCCCTTTGCTGTTGACAACTTTGTTCTAACATCTTCTACGGTTTCAAGACAGTCTTGCACACTGAGACCATTTGTCTCCAATCGCTCAATAGATGACACCAGAAACCCAAACTTTGCAGAAATGTACACAATATCATCTTTTAATTTAATATCATTAAGCAATTCCTGAACAACACTAATACATGCTGCATCTTCAGTTTGAAATCCAGCAACTATTTCGGCAAGAATAGGCAGATTGGCACAGTGATATTGAATGGCTTTAAGCCATGTTTCCCACCGTATCACCACCGGCTGTGGTGGCAAAGCAATATCCGGAGCAGCCTCCTTTAGGGCCTGGCGTCGTGATGGACACTTCAAGAAAATGTTCTTCATATTTGACACGAAGGGATCTACGTTGGGGTATCTTGCTCTAATTTCTTCACATAGTCTGTGGACTCCGTGCACCAGACAGGTAATGTGGATCATTTTGGGATATAGAACTTTCAAGGCTTTTCCTGCTTTCACTATATACCTAGCTGCATCCCTTATAGGTACGAGAAGCCTGTCACGAGGAACGCCTTCTGGAAAAACCACCTGCATTGCGTTTTCAATACAGCCAGCGATTGTAGAATGGTTAACCTTCTCCAACTGCCGAACATGCACAAGGAAAATTTATCCAGCCTGTTCCGGTTCCAAAATACCAAGCACAACATTGGCTATATAACGTCCGCAACAGTCTGTCGTTTCGTCCACTGATAACCAGAAATTTTTATTTTTCACTTTCTGAAGGATATTACACATAGTTTCACTATAGACATTTTCCACATAGGCCTTCCTTAATGTGGATTCGTGAGGGATTTCCTTGTCGCAGTTTCTCCAAAAACTCACGAAGATTCGGGTTTTCCAACTTCCACAGAGGGATATTCGATGCGATAAATGCTTTACACAGGTCCTTGGAGAAAGAGGACATTCGACAGCTCAGGGACGATGTCACATGTTGAAGTAGCGTTTGTGATTTTGCTTTCTTCCTACACACATTTCTTTTATGCTTCGTCGTATCTAAATGTTGCAACACAGAAGATCTCTTCGAATATCCCACACTGGATTCACAGAATTTACAGAACAATATCTTGTCATCTGTAGAGAACACATCGCTCCCAAATTCTGCAACGTATGCGCTCAACTTTAACGAAACAGATTGCTTCACAGGAGGCATTCTCTACACTTGCTCCGCTGCACGCCTGGCTAAAACTACTGTTGATTTTGACTGACGTAAAAATAACTATTTTTTCAGCACAAAATGCTAATTTGTTGTTTTTGTTCTTACTAATGTTATGTCAAAATAATATAATTAAAAACTAATTAAATGACACAAACTTATTTTTGTGTTCTGATGTGCACGTTGAAAACAGATTCAACTTTGAACCATATTTCAACGAAGTTAGAATTTCGTTGATACGACGTTAATATGACGTACTTTCAACTATCATTCACACTATGTCCTAGATTTCATTTCACACTTGTATTTCAAATTTAATTGCTTAAACATTATAATTAAAGGCAAATACAATAAAAATAACTATTTTTTTCGTGTTTTCATTGGCATGTTGAAAAACAGATTGAATTTTAAACTATATTTCAACGAACACTTAATTCCAACGATATAGTGAAAGATACGATTCCCTCTCCAGGTGGATTCTTGGATAAGTGGTTCGTGTGCTCGATTCGATTCGAATCCCTTGGATTCGAGCTACCAACGAGAAGTGCAGAACGTTCCTGTGTTCAAATCTCACAGCAGGCACTCGGATTATTTACTGTTGGAAAATTAACACCGTATATCGTAATAAAAGCAACGGATAACATAAAAATAAATATATATATATACCAATATACAGCATTCATGCTCTGTTTTGGCCAATTAAACCCGTTTCTTCATCATTTCTTTTCAGTCATTATTCAATGTCGAATAAACCGTTGAACAGGCGAACATTTCGTTACATTTACAACGTTAAAATAACTTTTCGGTACTAACGTTTAATCCACGTATTTTCAACGTTTTTGTGCTACTGGAGTTACGTTTATTCCTCCAGAGGATAAAGTCAGTAAGTCTCCGACACTTTCCACGTGTCATTATCATCAAGAATTGTCAGGATAGCAAAATACAAAAATAAAATTATGTTTTCTCTAACCATCTCCTCCAAGTGTTTTCTCTGTCGCAGCTCCAGATGGCTCAGTGATCGTTATTCGTCTCCACAGTTTTGTGCAAATTCAGCAACTTCGTTGTGATGTGACAAACACTTATCCCTATACACAGGACACAATTTCCTAATGAATGGCCTTGACAGGAGACGTTTCACCCACAATAAACGCATCATTGCCCGCTGAGCTCGGTAGTAATTTTCACATTACACTAACTCCTTAATTAAGGATCGGTGGCACTGTTCACTGACTTACTATCAACGCATGACCGTACTGCCACCTTGTAACGCTTTTTTAAAAATACACATGACTATTTTTTATTATCCTCCACCATTTTGTATCCGACTTATTACATTGTATAGAGAAACCTACGTATGTTTAAATCTTCCTTTGACAAGTGGGACAACTTAACACAAGCTTACAAATCAAGCCAGAAAGGTTCAAATAAGGTTGAATCAAGGTATTTGGCATGATCAAGGCTGAAACAGCCTTGACAGAAAAAAATATGCTTCTTAAAAATAAATAAAAAAAACTTTGGCCTGGATGGGAATCGAACCGAGGACCACTGTCACACTGATAAGACACTACTGTACTTACTACACCAAGGAACTACACGACTTAGCTCGCTTTTCAAGCACTATTTACACTTAGTTCATCAGTTCGCAAGAGACATCTGTAGTTAAAGGGTGGAAATTCGCTGAGATTAGCTTACAGTGAAACAGCCCTGTGACTTCACTGCATTGAGACCCATTAGTAGTGGAACAAAACGAAATAAAAATATATTTCAAGTTTGACCAGCTTTCTCGCATAAGTACTTCTTCCAACAAGTTTGAATTAGGTTAGTTATAACAACCAGCAACAATGTTGTTCAAACAAACCCACTTGTATTGTTCCAACAAGTGTGCTTCATGCCTGTTTCTTCAGTCCAACACAATATCAAGTATGACAAGATCAAAGCTAGTGACTGATAACCTTGTTGCAAGCTGGCATGCTATCTGAGTACTATTTAAGTTTCATTCACTTAGCATTTTGGTGCTGGAATTTCACTTTCCGTGAGTGTATATAGATTGTTTCTTTTTTCACAGAGATCTGGTTGAGAAAAACTTGAAAATATTAATACAACGGTAACTTCCATTTCTTCCTGTAGGATCTGTATTGATTTTCAAATGAAATTGCTTTCATTGCCTAATAGGTTCACTGTTGCGAGTAAGCTATAAATATGTAACCATATTTCTTCATTCAAAATATAACTGTGTGTGAGAGACAGACAGAGAGAGAACCTGAGCCTTTAATTGCAACTAGTGCCTGAGAAATCGATAACCACACACAAACACAAGCGTATGAGAGTGCTGCTGAGGTTACCATGCAAATGAAAACGTCCATCAAAAAGCAATTTTCCAAAAAACCGAATTTATTAGCATCTTGGCGGAGATTAATTAGGCATACGGACACTAGCGATTCCTTCTACTTCGTGGGTGCCGCACACGGAAGAACGAACTACCGTTCAGTACGTGTATAAATAGCTCCAACTGGGACTCGATGAAGGTATCTCCGTTCCAAGGGTGGTGAGGAAAAGACGCACAGTGCAAGGAAGTGTGGAAACTCACATGTAAATAGACCGTATGATGAAACACAAGGAATAAAATTTTAAACACATAATACTAAAACATGCTTTTAAGTAGTTAATGTAAGCTCTACGTAGTTTGGTAAATATCAGGAAATCTTAAGAAATATATGTTCTAGCAGCGGAGATTCTGAAATAGGTGAAAACTATTTTCAATTCTTTAATGATTTCTAAAACTAAACCTTTCTATTTCTATGCCTTTTGAACTTTCGATGGCCCTGCCATTTATCGTTGATTGTAATAATCCTAAAAGAACAAATTGATTGTTATTGTGGAAAGTCTTGAATGTGAAACTTGAGTGTTGTAGAATTAGATTATGCCATTTTGTGCAATTTAAATATTTAAAGTAACCATTCCTGGTATCGTATTACATCGCCTTCTATGTTAAAACACCTCTCATATTTCAGGGGTTCTGCCAGAATTTTTAGTTTTAGGGTGTCAATTCAAAATTGCAGAGTGTAAGCAGAGTTGGGAGGCGTTTCTGTGGGTTTCAGAATTTTACAAGTATGACAGGATCGGTGCAACGGGATTGCGCACACTTTAGATCCGTATTGCGCACAATCTCGATTGACCTGTTTTGCGCACAGATTTTGATCCAACGTTGCCACTTTGACATTTAAAATTTGTGCGCAAAACAGGTTTTTTCTTCAGAGTAGAAGAAAGAAAGAAATTAGACATCCCATGATCTCGCATCCTGGAAATATCCCTGTGATAGCTTCTTGAGCTGCAGTTTTGAAGTTAAAATAGATCGATCGCAAATTTATTCCAGCTTCTAAACTTCTTATCGTTTCCCACAATGCTTTATAAGTTTGCTTATTCTTCGCCGGCAAAAACGTATAACATAGAAGCAAATAAAATCAATTTATTATTTATGCCTTATACCGGAACAAGGTATATCTAAATTTCATTACATATACTGTGAATATGTACAGTAAAAGTTATCATTGTACGTACCTGATATTACTTGCACAAGTTAGGATGATAATCTTAGCTTCTTCATTTACAAAAAACAAACTTTTCTCTATCATGAGTAAACTCACTTTGCCTCTCAACCGTTTGTTCCATAACCTCTGTAATATTTCTCGGACGAACAGGTGTATATTTTTTTTTTAGAATATGGTACATATCTCCTCTACACGTTTTCATACCCTTATGTGTTATTTCCTCTGCATTTTCCGAATTAGAGAGCTCACTTCTAACTGCTCGTTTCTTACAGATTTCTCGTAACTCGTGTCTTTCTACCTTTGAAAAGTCACTCAAGTGTTTGTGCTGTCCTCTTTCTTTCAATCTGACAACATTGCTTTATTTTTGTGTGTGCACAATTCTGTAAATTATGACAGCTTGTCAGTCGCTTATCATATAAAACTGATAAAACCGGAAAAGTGTGCGCAATCCCATTGCATCCTGGCAGGATTCCTGACGTATTCTCACCATTACTTTTTCAACTATATTGATAGAAATGTTATCATTGAAAAATCTCACTAGATAAAGAAATAGGTCTAGCAGGGACATTTGTACGTAAATTTCTAAACCTAACCGAATGAATAAAATTTTGGGTTAAAATTAAAATATTAATTTTATCCCTCTAACTTACTTCTCCCTGATTGAGTATCTGGTACTTGAACTTAGAAAACATGTCACGTTTATGATATCACATAACTAATTATAATGCAGATTTCTACAGAGCTGAAGGGTTATTATTATACGAATTTTCATTAGAAATTACTTTTATTTCATTGACTAACAATTTCTCAATTGTCAGAAGTCCGATAGATGATGTCGCTCTTGTAGGGAATTCCATCAAATGTCAAATAAAAAGATGAGAATTTCAAAGATTTGGTGTATTTCGATTTTCTTGTGTAGAGTTCCGGAAGACTCATATTTAGAAAAAAAGCTCTAAATGTATTTAACACATCTTTTTTACTATTTAAGCATGCAAGAACAATGGAGCGTTCGTACCTTTTTTTTTTTACATTTCTAAACAGAATTCTGTCAAACCGAGAAACCTATGCTCAGCCGACACATTATTTTGACATTTGTAGCACAGTAGGTTTTCCTACCCGTTGAGTACGGACGTAAGTGGCATTATAGACGTCATAATAAATAGACGCTTCCCCATTTCTGTCTGAGCTAAAACTAATGGTTTTTTGTACAGGAGCACGTGATTTTGAATTTATCCGCTAGGTAGCTCTGCCACTGGTCTGATAATAGAATATATGAGGTCTATGCCAGAGTTACCTAGTGGATAAATTCAAAATCACGTGCTCCTGTACAAAAAACCATTAGTTTTATCACAGACAGAAATGGGGAAGCGTGCTAAGTCTATCTATTATGAGGTCTATGGAGGAGGCATCGCCTAGTCAATGCTGCGTCGGGGCTCGTTGGCCTGTTAGTTTCGACGATTAATCAGCACCTTGCTTAATACTCACAACTTTTTCTTTTCGAATTAGATGATATTGTTTTCCTCAGCATTAAAGAATGTATCAATTCATACGCTAGTTCCTTGATAATAATCCTTCGGGGATTTGGTACTTTTGTATTTAACTGTGGATTCCACTGCGCGCACAAATTTGGAATTTTATTTAAGGCCTTGAGGTAACTTTAACTCAGGTCTAATGGATGATATGGGAGAATTGGTGGAATGAGGAAAGTGGAAGAAAACGGGGGAACCACGAACGAGAACGGGAGAAAATCCACGCACACGGTATTCGTCCAACACAAAACCCACATGGCATGAGCCAGTATCGAACTGAGGACCTTCAAGTCTGACTCTTGCAAGAATACTATGGAATCAATTTGTTTATCAAGGCGCATCTTTTATGTACGTGTGTGAACAATGTCGCTATCAAGGTATTACCATGGTTTCATAGAGCAACTATTGAACTCTCCTTTAAGCGACATTATGTAATCATACGCTTTACTCAAATGAATGTATTGAGCATATATTTGTTTGTTATTTGCTATAGCGACAGGACTTGCGTTATTATTTCTGAAAATATGGGATCGTTTGTGACGATGCCGCTCTAACTTTACACGCCTCTACCTCCGAAACTAAACATTTGCGAACAGAACGCCTGCAGGACAATACTAAGTTCATTTTTCTGTACTCCTTCTGAAAATATGAACGACATTGAAGCCCTCACAGTCGAATACTTACCTTGTTAGTGAAAGGTTAGTAAATCAACACTGATTGATAAATCAACAGATTATATTGTTAATAGAAGGTTGATCAACCAACGTAAAGGGTTAAACGAATCGATTATTCTTAATAAAAACCATTTGAGAATATGACAAGATGATGTGAAAATATACACATTCGTTACATAAGGATTAGCTGCTCTGTTGTGTTTGTAGAAGGAGTTGTGAAGGTAGCGTATTATGCCTGTTTCAAAGGTACTGCCCCTATATTTGTCTAGTCTGTCCGAGGGAAAACCAGATAAAGTCTCACTTTCTAGGTTTCAAAACGTATTATTTGAATTCAGACGGTTTTAGCCCAATCACCATGTTCGACTGCACATTTTATTGTAACAGAAAACGTTTCCAGCCGGATGTTTGAACAACTCACAAGTCAGTTATTGAACGGATCATACCTATGTAAATATTTATGTAAACCATTACAATGAAAGGAAATCCAATTTCATACTCCTGACTTTTAATAACCATTATTTTCTCTCTTTTTTAATAACCATTCTTTTCTTTCTTTTCTCGCTTTGTTTTCTATTTTAAAATAAATTTCCATTCCAGAATCAGAAAGAGGAGAAAAGGTGAACTCAATTACAAACAGCAAAATATCGAGAGAGAGAGAGAGAAAAAGAAAATTAAAAAATATGCTCCTTGCTCTCGAAGACCAATACGTATCTTACTTAGGCACCCAGTTTGTTGCTATGGTAACGCCCCAACTTACCTGCCGGTGATGTCAGGTGGATTTCCAATGCCCCTCTCACGGTATATTCGATGTTGGCCTGCACCTCGACATGTTCCAGGAAATTGACTTGGTCCTTGGTTCCAGCGCAGCCATCAGTGCTGAACGAGATCGCAACGGGAGACGAACTAGATAATGTCGAATTCTCGCTAAAATTGACAAAGACAAAACACGATCAATCCCTCTTTATAATTTATATTAAATATTCATAGTGCTGTATCTTGGGAAACACTCAACAAGGCTATAAAAAAGAATACCTGGCTTTAAACACTTCGTACATACGTATGTACACTCGTATTCATTGAAAGTAGCAGAGGACTGTACAGTATGACGTCATTAAATCAATATAAACTTTACAAACCCAACATACATAAGTAGGTATAAATTGCATAAAACTCTTGTTCAATGTACCAAATTATTTAAATTTTAGAATTTACAAAATTTCCCATCGGCCATTTTTATGAATGTTAGTGTACAGAGAGTTAGAAACAAAAGGCGACAATTATCATCAGAGAAAAGTGAAAGAAAAAAGATTATGAGTTTTTGTTTTCCGGAGTGTCTGTACAAAAGTGCCTTTGACGAAGCAAGAATATAGGATAGGTTAATAGTTCAATCAAAATCACTGTAAGAACGTTGGCTTTGCTCTCGGAAGATTGTCGGTTCGATACCAGCGGCCGACCATGCTGGTTAGAGGATTTTTCCAAAGAGCTATGCTCACTTTATAGAGCGTTGTGTGCCAATTAAAAGGTATAGGGAATTAAAGTAGGCTTCTTTCTGAGTAATATCGTGTTGTTGATTTTTCACCAATCATCGGCAAGGTACTTTTTTCGGCGCTTGAAATTAACATTGAAGTATGTGGGAGAAGAGAGTGAGTACTTTGCTATTTCCCAAGCAGGAATAGGAAATGACCGCAACTAGTTTTTGCTATGTTGTAGAGCTAATTTAATCTCCGTCGATAGACCTTATAATTGTTTCCATACAACATCGAGAACTTACTGTTTTCGGCACTTACCTAGATAGCACAGTAAACATGCAGTAATATTGGCATTGCAACGCTGCAAACTTGCTATAATCTTGCAGCAAACCTACTAGTTAACGGATTCCAAATTTGCTAGAAACTTTTCATGTTAATCTTGCTACAAACCTTGTTTTTAAAAACGTTGGCAGACCAACATCGAGCCTGTAGCGAGAAAAGATTTCAGTCTGCAGTGCGATTCGATCTCACGACCTTCAGATTTGTTTGTTGTCCGTCACTCTAGCGATTACTCCACGGGTTCTTCTGCTGGGAAATACATTTTACTAATCTTTTTATGTTACAAAAACAGTTTTATTTGTGAAATAAAGGCATTTGTATAGACTTTAATTCCAAACTGGGAAAGCTTATTGATCCTGTGTTAAGAGTAGAGCTATAAAAAAAAAGGTCTAATTTGTGATTTCTCACAAGCGAGTTACCTCAAGAGTATCATAATGGTGTGAACTTTACTGTTCGGGTCGACGACATTTCTCAAACAAACTGGACGCTAGTTTAAATCAAGTTTCGACTAGCATGGATTTTTTCTTACAGCATGTTATGCAACTGCATGATACGTTAGTTTTATGAAGTTATTGACATTGTTGGTAATTTTATAAATTAATATGAATTCGAAACGTGCTTAAGAATTTTACTATTGTTAAACAATTTTAATTTAATTTGGAAAGTTACTTTAATGAGCATTGTCTATTGTTACGAGCCAACTTTTTTTTGTATTGATGAAACGTAAGGATTCCAACCTGATATTTGGTGTTCTAGCTATTTAGTTTGTATTGGTGAAATAGAGGACACGAAGAACCATGAAATTGAACGAATTACAATGAGAAAGTTAGATAAGGATAGAAGTTTATGTTCAAAATGGATTTAAAGAATTGTGGATGGATTGGTGAGGGAGCTTAACAAATTGATTTAATAAATAGAAACTCCTCTGCTTTCAGGATTGGAGTTTTGCGTATAAAGCAGAGTTGGAGCAGTTCAAATAATTTTTCCTACGTCTCACAGAGTTCAACGCTGGAATCTATGTTTTGAAGACTCAGTCTACCCTGTGAATATTTTAAGAATACCTGAGCTAGCTGGTTATTATTATTGTTTTTATTATTATTATTGTTATTGCATATTAAATAATGATGCCGACAAAGAATACACATACGTGCAACATTTGCAGGCTTTCGCACGAAGATGGCGACCATCGACGGGTTATTGGAAGATGAGGAAGATAGAAGGGTGACAGAGATGGACAGCGTGGAGGAGAAATGTACTGATGATGAATTGCAGAAAGGATACGATCTGGCAGAACAACAAGGTTTCGACAGAAAAGAAGGAAGACGAAATCAGAAAGAGATTTAGAAGTGATGAAGCAGCTATTAGCACAAGCTATGGAAGCTTTTAGACACGAGATGCTAATGAAAGAAGAAAAGGAAAAATAAGTTAGACGGGAGGAATTGTTACAATTACGCAATTTCTTTGTAGAAGACAGGGAGGATGAAAAGAAAGAAAGGCGTAAAGAAATGGAGGAATTGAAGAGAGATCTTTATGAAATGTTTAACAAACAAGGAGAAAAGATAGGGAAAATGAACAGGATATTAGAACCTATAACTAAAGATTAGATTTATGTACATCAATGGTATATAACCGGAAGAATCAAGTTGAAGAATTTAAAGTTGGTGTTTGTTTTATTAAACGACAGCTATTAGATATGCAACTTCTGTGGAGGTGAGAAGTAATCAAAGAGAAGGGCGTTCAAATGAACAGAAGCGAGTTAGAGTAGAGAGAGAGAAAGAGAAAATGTGTTAATAGAAGAAGAGAGAGAGAATATAGATCAGAGGACTGATGATGAGGTAAGTTATCAGAAGAATGGGAATGAAGAATATAACCAACGATATAACAGGTGTATGTATAATAATAAAGGCGATGGAGAGAACGAGTTATTATCATCGAAGGAGTGGAAATGAGGTATTTGATGGTAGAGGTAACATTGATAAGAATTTGGAGGATATGAGAAATGAACATTATAGATACCCCAGGAGAGCTGATTGGGAAAGTCAAAGGTCAGGAAGTGATGAGGAAAGTGTAATTGATGGTGGCAAAGGTAGAAATTGGAAAGAGGATTTCATTGATTATTCCGTGAAATTATTAAATTCACAGATACCTCGAGAAATTTCCATAAACTTCAACGAAGCAGGCTTCATAGCTCTAAAACAGGGGGGAGGTATAAACTGTCTTTGCAACATGTAAAATAGAATATAGGAGTTGCGCGACAGAGTGACAGACTACAACCACAACTGAAGATCCTAGGTTCGAACCCCAATCCAGACATTAGAAATCTTTTTCCGCCACAGACTTGATGTTTAACAAGACAAATTTGTAGCAACTTTAGCGTGCAACGCTTGCAGCAGATTTCGCATGTGTCAACTAGCAAGTTTGCAGTAATTCAATGCCAAACTTTGAACCAACTTGCAAAGTTAAACCTCGTACAACTTACTATATGTTTGGATGCTATCTGTGTATCCACATGGAAGTGTGTTGGAGATAACAGTTTGTCGCGATATTTCGACAACAGATAGGAGATATCGCAACTAGCTTTTGATATGTTGTAGAGTTGGTTAAGCTTCTTTAAGATTGCCGCAGTGGGACTCAAAGACACGTGCCTTCCCAGTGCCAATCCTAAGTCCACGAGAAAAGCGACAGAAAATGAATTTTATGGGCGGTAACAGCACTATGGCTTACGCCCTTCCCGATAAACCAAGTCCGCGACGTTACTAGCTAGACTGCGATGTTGGAAAGACAGATTGAGCAAGGGAGTGAGAAATGGACTCAGTTTTCATGTCTCAATTTCTGTTAAACACAATATCAGTGTTATAATCCGAATAATAATGCGCTATCAGTTCATGCATATTCGTTCTGTGTGTGTGTGTGAAAGAGAGAGGAGGGGGGGGGGGAGGCTATAGTGATGAACGGTGATCACAAGAATGATACTGCGCAGTAACAGTTTCTGCAAATTATTAATGGTCCACTCCGTGTCTTGGTTAAGTGCGGATACATGTTCCTGCGCGAGAGGGCACGTGGTAACCAAATTATTCACTACAACACAGCAGACAGGAGAGTAATGTTTCGACAGTGTTTTTTTTTCTTTTTCTTTACTTCTTCCATTTCCACGAGAAAGCCTTCTCGTATCTGTCACACGACATAAAGTCACACAGACAACCATTTCCTGTTTCCATTATAATAAGGTGATACCTGTTAAGCAGATCCACATAATGAGAGAGAGAAGTATCTCTGTCTGCCTATCCAGAATACTAATCCACACAGTTTGACAGAAGTGCGACTAACTTTGCATGGTCCCTTCATTTGACGTGGGAAAGACTATATAAACTATATCTGTTCTCGAAATTTTAATGGGCAAGGTTGTGCTATTACGCGTAAAAATGGTTTTCTACATGGCACGTAAATTACACGTAGAAAACGCATAAAATACGTATCAGTAGAAAAAATAAAGAGAACGCCGCAATAATAAAAGCAGCATAATAGGCGTTACCAGATGGTTGCATTGAAGTTAGCATTCCAGCATCGCCAGCTCAAATTGAAAGACCTTTTTCTCTTCTGTTCATAACATCACAAGAAACTGACTCAGCTTCGAACGTTCCAAAAAATCGAACTACACTTACGCTACAAAAACATACCAGTGATGAATATTAGTGGAGTGTAGCATTCGAAATTCAGTGATAAACATTTAACGTGCACTGTGCAGATTTTTTTTATTTCTTTTTTCAAATAAATTAAAATATTGACAAAGTATTAACAAGTTATATTTTTAGTGCTGGATTTTAAGTAAATCAGGTACATTTTATAATAAGTACAAGCAGTCAAATATTCTGCTTAATCATCAGTTTTAGCTTTTTAGTGTTAACTGTGAAACTTGTTTCTTTTGTGCGGTTATATTTAATATGAAAAGATACAATCGATAAATTTAAACTCTTACTAAAGTTTTAAAATCAAATTCAAAGAAATTGACAAGTACTGGTACTACTGAAAGAGGTATTCAGTATCACCTCACTAGTTTCTCCTTTTTAGGTAGATTTCGAAGAAAATATAC